>PVKA01027482.1:0-17110 GCA_004027165.1 Ctenomys sociabilis
GTGAATTAAGAGTATAGTTGCTTACTTATCTTATTTTTTATACCTGAATTATATCAAAAATTCAATAATTATTTACCTAGTGGATGACCATAGTACTAAAAGCCGACATAATATCCTGTCCAACCACCATTAGTGCAGATCTTGCCTCTCATAGAATTATGTAGAAGCACAGCGTTATCTATCCCAACTGTACTGTCTATAAACACACATCATGATTTTTTCTTTCTACAACCCTTCCTTTGTCTACACCTGTCAAAAGTGGGCACTCCATTGACATTCAACTAACTTAGGTGCTTGAACTCGACACCACAATCCAACACAGTCCAGCATTCTACAACCATAGTGAGTTATTCAAAGAAATTGTCGACCATATCCATTTACAGCTCACCTTAGTATTATGGGCTCACGATGTATACTTCATTTTTATACTTTTCTGCTGGATGGTTAAGACCTAGGTAGATCAAGACTTATATACCAACACACGAACTTTATATTTCCTATGTGGTCAGTGAAGTCCTCTCAGGGTTTATCTTGTAGTCCTGTACATTATTCTGTAGTTCCTTTGTCTGTATCATCCATGTGGATAAGTCACGGCCAATGCTTGACCAGATTGCTCTCTGTGAGAGCTTGAAAGTTTTCTCTTCATGTGACTCTCCCCAGGCACACTTTAGAACTTCAATCTCTTTCCTCTGTGGCTCCATAATCTCCTTGTTCAGAAAATTTAGGGCTCACCTGAGTGAAAATTTAGGGCTCACCATCACTACTGATGGTGCAGTACAGGTTCTCCTATGTCCTGAGTCTTCGCTGACCTTGAAAGGCTAGGGCCAAAATGTTGGCTGGCCTTGTGGCTCTTCTATTTCTCCTACTCTGACTTGTGATCTTAGGTTGTTAACCATCCAGAAGAAAAGCTGATTAGTATCCTGCAGCATATGCCATTCACTTTGCCTTATCTGACTCAATTGATTTTACTTGTTGTACGTTGTATTTTACTTTGTATTTCTGCTTTTTGCTTGCTATACTAGGGAGACTATATGATATTTACACATGTGTGTCTGGTTTATTTCACTAATGAGTATATGTTCAAATGGCATCCACTTCAGTATAAATGCTTCAAAGTTATCATTCTTAATAGCTGAGTAATACT
The DNA here is from genome assembly GCA_004027165.1 of Ctenomys sociabilis. NCBI lineage: Eukaryota > Metazoa > Chordata > Mammalia > Rodentia > Ctenomyidae > Ctenomys > Ctenomys sociabilis. Next base: position 1,145 of record PVKA01027482.1, read on the forward strand.
CCATTATATAGAAATATCACATCTTTTTCAACCATTCCTCATGTGATGGACATCTTGGTTGTTTCCAAGATTTTGCTATCACAAATTGTGCTGCTATAAACATAGGTACACATATATCTCTATGATACAATGTATCCAGATCCTTTGGGAAAATTCCCAGTAGGGGGATAGCCAGCTTGAATGGGATTTCTAGTCCTACTCTTTTGAGGAGTCTCCACACTGACCTCCGCAATGGTTGTACCAGTCTACATTCCCACCAGCAGTGGAGAAGCGTTCCCTTTTCCCCAACAGCCTCTCCAACATTTGTTGTTGGTTGATTTCCTTATGATAGCCATTCTTTCTGGAGTGAGATGATATCGCAGTGTTGTTTTTATTTGCATTTCACAAATGGCTAGCGATGTGGAGCATTTTTTCATATATTTGTTCGCTTCTTTAATTTCGTCCTCTGAGAAGTATGTATTCATCTCAGATGCCCATTTCTGAATTGGGTCTTTATATTTGAGGGCCCTATTATATCTTAGTTCTTTATATATTCTAGACAGTAGTCCTCTGTCTGATTGCTTATTTGCTCCTGTATAGGAAGAACCAACATCGTGAAGATGGCCATACTCCCAAAATTGCTGTACAGATTTAATGCAATCCCTATCAAACTGCCACCAACATACCTCCAAGATATAGAGAAATCAATCCTAAAATTTATTTGGAACCACAAACGACCTAGAATAGCAAAGACAATCTTGGCTAATCAAGACAAGGCAGGAGGCATCACAATTCCTGATTTGAAATTATACTACAAAGCCACTGTGATAAAATCAACATGGTATTGGCAACAAAATAGACCTGAGGATCAGTGGAATAGATTAGAAGATGCAGAGGCATCTACGAAAACACTCAGACATGTTATCTTTGACAAAGGGGCTACACAAGCTCACTGGAAGAAAGATAGCCTCTTTAACAAATGGTGCTGGAAAACATGGCTTTCTACATGCCGAAAATTAAAAATTGACCCAGCTCTATCAGCATGCACTAAGTTAAAGTCAAAATGGATTAAAGATCTAAACCTTAAAACAGAAACACTCGATCTCCCGGAAGAGAAAATAGGAGGAACTCTTGAAGACATAGGGGTAGGTAAAGAGTTCATGAACAAACATATATTCGCAGGGGAAGCTCTTGAAAGAATCAACAAATGGGATCAACTCTTCTTAAAGAGCTTCTGCGTGTCAAAAGAAATTGTCAACAGAGTGAAAAGACAACCCACAAACTTTGAGAACTCTTTCCAGAGCCCTGCTGTAGATCAGTCAGAGGCTTCAGGCTTCACCTGCTTGGCTCCCTGCTGTCCTTCCACTCACATCTCATTCACTGGCCCTATCTGCTCATCCTCCAGTCATTGGCCCTGCTGCGAGCCCCCAAGTGCCCATGCTCTTCCTCACCGTCAGGCTTTGCAAATCCCACTCCTCTGCTTTTCCAGCCCACCACTGTCAGCACCTTCCCTCTGCTGGCTTCAGCCAGCACACACTTTGTCTCCAGGCTGAGCTGACGTCTGCCACCACCTATGGGAAGCCTCCTGGGTTTTTCTATACTCCCAGACACCCCCCATTGAGAAAATTCTCCCTTCATAATGCTACATGTGTCTTCCTGAGCTCCTCCAGGGCAGAGCTTGCATGTGCTACAGACAGAGCTAAATTTTTAAACAGTGGGAGTTGGTTAATCAACCATCAGAACCAGTGATGTCTACAAACACAAGGTCAAGGTCAGCCTCCTGCGTCTGAAGGAATGTTAAAGCAATGCAAATGGACAGCCCATAGCAAACAAGAGGTGTCTGTAACAACTCTCTATGTTCTTTCCTAGACCAAAGCTCTGGGCTTCTGTTTTACACAAAAACCAAAAAGGAATTTGAAGTTTCCTAAAAATAGCGAAGAAGAAGGCTGAAAGCAGTTCGGATTCTTGGAGTAGAAGTAAAAAAATAGTCTTTGAAGTCTAATTAACCCCGTTCTAGTGAGAAAGTAGTGTTAGCTGAAGAAAATAAAAATAAGAAAATAATATAAAATAAAATAAAAAGAGTAGTGTTAGCTGTTCCTTTCTGATCCTCACCCAGAAGGTGAATTTGAGGGGTGGTTGTAAAGACTGTAAACCAATGAATCAAAGCACAGGAACCAATAACAGTAACTGATTGATATTATAAATGATCCGTGTTATATTACCACATCTCTAGAATACATATGATTGTCTTGAATCAGAAAAATACCTGGTACATATGAGTGACTATAATTAGTTGAGTGGTACTGAGCCCATTTTACAGATGAAGAAATCGGGGTTCAGAGAAGTGAAGAGGCTTGTCCAAAATCACACAGTTAGAAAATGTCTGAGATGAGATTCAAATTTAAGACAATTAACCACTGGAGCCAGTGAAAACCTCCAAAGACAGAATCAGCATCAGCCTTCCATGGCACTTCACCACCCATGGAGCCCAGTGGCCTCCCTCTTGTCATTTGACTCAAAAGAAGGCCTTGGACAAAAAAAAAAAAAACAGATATTTGGGTATCAGGGAATAAGAGTTTGTATGTTTGGGATTGTTTGTTTGTTCATTTACTGAGACAGGGTATTGCTGAGTTACTAAGTTGCCCAGGCTGGGCTCAATCAAACCTTTGCTTCTGCGTCCCATAGTTCCTACTGTGCCCCAGATGACATTTTCATTTTACAGATGGCGAAACTGAGGCCTGAAGACGCATGGCTGGCCCAAGGTCCTGGTATCTGTTGCCAATTGAGATAGGATCAGACCCAGTCAGCCCTTAACTTAGCTCTGCCAAACCAGAACTGTCCAGCCACCCAGCCACCCCCAGCTGTCCAATATGAGGCAGATTTAATAAGCACAAATAGGAGACATTTATCTCTGAAATGATTGTTGTGGTACAGAGCAGGAAAATCGATGTGTTCATTAGCGGGTGCTGGGAGGAAGAGGCAGGATGCGGATGGAGGCTGGCTGCAGCTCACGGGACTGCGTCAGAGGAGCAGAGGTGGGAAAAGGAACACCATGGTGATGACTCACTGCCCCCCACTCTGCTGAGATGTTGGGGGAGCTCCCGCCCTTTTCCCTGCTCAGGTTTGATCCAGGAGTATTGACTGTGACGATGTTGAAATTATACCTGAGAAAACCAGTTAGCTTTAATTCCAGTCCCAAAAGGAAACAAAGGGAGGTGATGATTGGTGAAATATTGATGGCCACGAAAATCAGGCAGGCTGTCAGGAGGGAAAACTGAGCTGTGAATCACGGGGCTAGCAGAGAGCTCTGAGAGTGCTCGGCTCAGCGACCGGCTGGCAGTGGGGAAACTGACCCCATTAAAATCTTGGTCTCCAGAGAGACCAAGATTCCTGAAGGCAGAGCCCACATCTTGGGAATCTGTGTCCCTAGTAACCAGCATGGAGTCTGCCAGAGCCTGCTTTGACCAAATGAGGGGAATGCGAGGGTCCGAGGAGAATCCGGCCCACCTCAGTCATTTGGTAAATGTTAGCAGAGTCGGTAAGTGAACTTCTACACCAAAGATCTGAGGCCAGAACACTTTCCAGAACCTCTCGTCTTACAGAATCATCCCGCAGTAAAGGTTAATAAGAAATGTCTTGAATATACATTTTAAGCACATAGACACACAAAATAAGAGTCCAAGGGACTAGCATCACCCCGTCGACCTTATCTTCACAGTCACGATGTATCTGTCAGAGCTCAGAACCAGCAGACCTCATTTCTCGTGGTCTTAGGCTGACCACCTTGCAACACTCCAGGGAGTTCTCTTCTTCCCAGAAGCAAACTATCATTCACCACTTGGACCCTAGGGCTTGGCATGACATCAGCTGAGTGCTAGATCCAAGGGACAGAGCCGTGGGCCCAGCTAATAGACTACTTTTTAGAGCTTGCATTGTCCAGGGGAGGGACAGACAGTAAATAAATGCACATGTACATTCTGCCACATTGCCTGGCTGAGTTTGTGTCACACAGCAAAATATAAAGCAAGGTTCAGGGCTCCAGAGGAACAGCAGGATGTTTTATTTGCAGCCGGGGTTCTTTCATCTTTATCAGAGAGCAGATCCCTAGGAAATATGTAGCTGTTTAATTGGCCAATTGGTACAAATAACATTAGAAATTAGCAGTGCTGCTGATGCTACTACTGTAGTAACAACTAGAACACACAGATTAGCTACAAACTGGCATTTTCCTAGATTAATTAGTTTATTTCACATACCATCACACTTTTGATAAAGAAATGATAATCACCATAACTTTCTAGCCCATCTTTTAGCCCCATATGTGCAGTTGTGTCTCCTATATGTGCAAATCTCCATCCCCAGGTGATGGGGATGAACTCGTAGGCCCCGTGAGGTCAGAGGACAACAGTCAGATCAGCTAGGTCTAAAATCCTCGGGGATATGAAGAGAAAGAAGAAGCAAATGAGGACCAGGCTAGAATGGGACTCACAGGCTAACATGATGCTGGGTAGGAAAATAAAATGTGAAGTAGAGTGAAAAAATTGGATTTTTGCTTTGCCACTTTCTGGCTATTAGCTTTACAAGGATCATTTCACTGCTCTGAATCTAACTGTCTATGTGCTCAAAATGATGCCAGTGATAGGACTAAGCCCAAAGAGTGGTTGTCAGCAAAGTGTACGACAATGTATTTGTCACTGAGAGCTAATAAACATCAAAGGTTAGAAAAATACAAGAGGTGGGAAGCTTTTCGGAATCAAGTCTTACCCCCATCCCTTCACTTCCCAGAAGTGAGCCTGAGGCCTGGAGGTGCAAATCTCCACCCACACCACGCTCGAGCTGCTCCTCTGCCCTTTGTTCAATTGTCTTAATTCTATAAAACCCAACCATCACTACATCTGCTTGCTTTCAAACAATATCCAAAAGAGCTTTGTTTAGGAAAACACAAATTTCAGCTAGAAGGCAATACCAACAATATTTAAATTAAGTGCTGGCAAAACTAAATAACAGTAATCTTCCTGAATTTTCCTCTCACCACCTCAGTAATTATTTTCCTTTTCATGCACTGAGCATCTACGCTGGGCTCTGTCACATAGGCAGACGTACTGTTGCAGCTTTGGTACTCTGCATATTTCAAGTTATATTTGATCATAAATGCATGCTGGGTTGCTGCAGTCTTCATAATTATCATTTCAATGTGCCGTAATGCCCCTTCATATTGATGCACTATAATTTGCAAAAGTGTCCACTGGTTGTTGGACACATTTAGCTTCTATTCAGTGTTTATTATGGGTGACATCATAATGAGCGTTCATTATATGTGCATCTTTATAGCCTGCAGCTCTTGGCATCTAATAAATTATAACCCTAGAATAAAAGAAAAATTCCTAGAAATCAGTATTTAGAATCAAAGGGCATAAGCTTCATTAGAACACATATCTATTCTTATGAAGTTTTTTTTCTCCCCAAAACTAGTATACCAGTCTGTGCCACTCCAATGGGGTCAATGTAGAGCATGTCATCTGTGTGTGTCCCTTTACTTTTCTTAATTCTTTTGCTATCTCTACAAGAAACATATACTCAGCATAGAAATGTCAGATACAAAAGATCAAGAAACTAAAACTCATCATAACTCCTCCAGACCAAAAAAATAAAAAAGCTAGTACAAAAGTATAAATATATTTCTTTCATCTTTTTTGTGAATATAAGAAACTTTCAAGCTGTGGACTATTTCAGTTCTATTTTGATTTTTTCTGTTCTACTTATTTCCCAAGTCATTGTAAATTTTATGAAATGTTTAGTTTTAATAAATATAGACTACCCCATCATATAAACACCTTTTTAAAATATTCTCTGATATTGAATTATCAGGCCATATGATAGAAAAAGCTGTGATATCCATCTGCATAAATCTCTACTATAATCTTTGTTTCTTTGCATAACATAAAAACTTGAAATGGAAAAAAAAAGCTAGAACAATGAATATAGCCTTTTAGAAATCCTCCTGAAACATCAGAGGAAGCTATGACACAGCCATCTGCGTCCTGATGGAGGAGGCTGCAGTCCTGGAAGCTGAACCAGCGCTCATCTCCTCTGTGAGCCTGGGGTCCAGAGCAAGGCATTTAACTCCTATGTCTGTTAAGTAAGACCATGCCTTTTACCATCTATCATCGTGGCTGCAGAGTCTCCAAACTGCTTCCCCTGGGAAAAATCCAAGATAAGAAAGACACAAAACCCTTCCTCAGTTAGGGAGCCAAAAAACCCAAGCCCTCTCCACTTGACCCCCAATGCACTCAGAAGTAGGACCTTGCCCTGAGCCCGGAACAGAAGTAGACCCAGTACCCCACGGGACCCAGGGTCAGCTGGGGAACTCAAGCAATGATGTTTACAGAGGTGAGAGGATGGCAGCATGGCAGGCAGTGCTTCCAAGGCATCCTGTGCAGCAGCAGCAGGGGCCAGAGGTGACCTTAGCTGATTTGCATCGGAGCACTTCTGTGGGCTTTCAGCACCCTTCCAGTAAGTTCCTTTTCCTGGTCAAATTTACAAGCATGCATTGCTAGTGCTGCCACCAAGAACCAACTGGGTTGAGCAAAATAAGCCAAGCACAGAAAAACAACCAGGACAGGATCTTGTCCAAAGAAGTGGAAGCACAGAAGCTGAGGGTAAGGGGAGGAGAACTGCCAAGGGCTGAGGAAGAGAAGGAGTTGAGGACCTGTTGGTGAAAGGACACAAAATTTCAGTTATCTAGGAGAAAGAAATACAAAAGAACTATTAAATGATATGGTGACTACAACTGATAACAATGTATCCTTGGCAGCTGCTAAGAGAATGTTTGCAACAAACACACACAAATATGTGACAAGCAAGTGTTGATTTGATGCAATCATTTGACACTGCACACATAAAGCATTCTGTTGTACATAAAAATATAGGCACACTTTTTGTCAATAAAATTGTTAATTATTTTTTGAAAGGACCAACCAGAAGTAACATACTCAGAGCCCGGGCACTTGAAACAATAAAAGTAGATGTTCCAGAGACATGTTCCAGGTCTGGCCCCGAGTAGTGGCTGTTAGGACGGCAACAGCAGCTCTGCCTCATGCTCATAAGTAAGACTGTAAGAGCCAGACTATTGGGGTCCATTTCTTGCTCTGCCTTCCTCCTCCCAAGCCCCCTGGGTGGCCGTGGGCCACTAGTTACCTAACATCCTTGTGCCCATTTCCTCAGTGGATCCTGAGTACAACATTAACAATCATACCTCCCCTTTAGGTGTCAAAGACGCAAAACATGCTCAACACTAGAAGCGCGCCTTTTACATGTACATCTCATTAGAGTAACTAAATGCCTCACTGTCGTTTCTACAATTTTTAATTATTATTATTCTGTGCAACCCCAACAACAGCCACATGAACTGTGCTAGCCTCGGTTTATGTATTTGGAGGCTGAGGCTTGGAAGTTTCCTCCCTGTGGATCCCACAAGCAGCAGCTGCAGATCCAGGGCCATCGTGAGGGTCAAGCTCCTTCCCATGCCCGACTTGGAGTGCGGTGAAGTGGGCTTGTGATACATTCAACTGTCATTCATGGACTGGCATCGATGAGTGAGAACAGACTTCTTTGAAACCACTCCACCTGAGGGCTGCTGACCACCCACTGTGTGTCTTTTAACTCTTATAACACTGCAACACAGGCTCCATCACCCCTATTTGCACTCTGCGAATCTTAGGTCAAGGGTTGAGGACCTTGTGCGAGGCCCTTGGCCTTGCCTGCCCACAGCCCCGGCCCCCTCCAACCTCTCCAGCCTTGGGAGGAGACATCTGCATTGCATCTGCCTGTTTGCCTCCCTCTTCTCATTATCTCCCTACTAAAGTGCACAAAAAGGTGATTTTCGCTACCAAATTGGCGTTTAGAAGCTGGAGATTAAATAAACCAACGCGTGACCAGCTTCTTGCACAGGTTTGAGCACCGCCAGCCTGAACCCCTGCTGGCCTCGGGATCAGGGCTGTCTGACTGCAGGCTGCCTGACTATGGCTGTGCCCAGTGTCCTGTTTATACAATGAATCTGTAATGTAATTTCACGAGCTTCTGAAATGCACCAAGAAGCCTGGGAGGACTCCGCACCCAGCTTAATCCATATGAAAGAGGCTGGAAACGCGCCTGGTAAACACGCACAGACAAAGCCCAGCTGCAGCGCGGCCACCCTCTGCCCTAAAGGATTAGCATGGGCTGGCTCAAGGCACAGCGGAGCCCTTGGGCGGAGCAGACACAGAACCCTGCGGATGGACAGGCCTGGGGGTTGTGTCGCTTTGTAGACATCTCCTAAGCCACCCCTCCAGCAGGAACTGCGACATTCACAGCCGTAGGGAGGACAGGTGGCAGTGGATGATCATAAAAGAGGACCTTAAAGAGCAAAAGTGTGCATTTCTGCTCCCCACAGCAGGACTGAATGAGAACCACGTGGTCCCTGAAAGGAGGAGGACCGCCCTCCCCGAAAGTGAATTTTGTTTTCCGTTTTTGGATCTTCCTGCTTGGGTGGGTAGGGAGGCTGCCCTTGCCTCCCTCTTCTAGATGGTTTTGTCCTGCTTTGTTTTTCCTTCTAGTGTTTATCTCCTCAGCACTAATTTATTTTTGAATTATAAATTACATAAAGTAAAATTTACAAGTTTTGGTAGAAGTTCTAGGAGTTTTGCAAAATGCATTGAACTGTGTAACAACCACCATAATCAAGAAGTATTCCATTAGCTTGAAAGGTATAGTAACACATGCTTGGAATCTTGGCACTGAAGAGGCTGAGACTCGAGGAGCCCAAGGAATTCAATGCCAGCTATGGCTACAGAGCGAATCCAAAGCCATTATGAAATATTAACTGCGTACTGAGATCCTATCAAAAAACAAGAAGGAAATGAAGACAAAGGAGGAGGAGGAATTCAATTAACTTCAAAATAAATGTCTTCATTTTTATACTTTTCTGCTGGATGTTAAGACCGAAATAGAGCAAGACCTATATCAAAAAATGTATAAAAATGAAGTATATATATCATGGGGTCATAATAATAAGTTGAGCTGTAAATGGCTATAGTCAATAACTTCTTCAGATAACACACTATGATTGTGGAATGCTGGACTGTGTTGGATTGTGTCGCTGAGTGCAGGCACCTAAGTTGCTTGAATAACAATGGAGTGCCCATCTTTGACAGGTCTAGACAAAAAAAGGGGGATACAAAGGAAGAACCATGATGTGTGTATATTAACAGTACAGTTAGAATAAATATGCTGTGCTTCTGCATAATTCTATGAGAAGCAAGACTTGCACTAATAGTGGTTAGACAAGATATTATGTCGGCTTCTAGTACTGTGGACAACCACTAGGAAGATAACAAGGATTGGAAGTATTAATTATTGAATCAGTGATATAATTCAGCTATAAAAATAAGTAAATAGCTACACTCTCTTAATTCACTGATTAGAGACATCTGCTATAATAATGTCTGTAAGTATAATATCATGTATGCACCTTGTACGATACCAAAACATTATGAAAACAGTTTGCAATGTATTGATTTATCGAATCTGTCCTGTTAATTTGTCTTGAAACTGTCTCATTGCTATTTGTTCTTCAATAAAATAAGTAAATAATTTTAAAAAATAAAATAAATGTCTTTGCAGTCTGTCTTCCATCCTTTATTTATTTCTTTATTCATTTATTTATTCATTCATTCATTCATTCATTTTATTTTTGGTACCAGGAATTAAACCCACAGCCTTATACTTGCCAAGCAGGATCTGTGCCACTGAGCTACATCCCCAGTCCCTGCCCTCCCTCTTTAACCCCATCCCCTCACTCCCACTGACTTGCATTCTATTTCTACAGTTTTGTATTTTAGGGGTTGTTTTCCAAATTGAACCAGGTAATATGTCACCCCTTGAATCTGAATTCTTCCACTTAGAATGACGAGACCTTATCTGTCTCAGCAGTTGTTACCTTTTCACTGCTGTATAGCTTTTCCTTTGATAGAATTACAGTGGTTGACCTATCTACACATCAAGTACAGAACATTTGAGTTGTTTCCAGCTTGGAGTAATCCAGGGAATCGTTTCTATTCAGCTTTTCATAGAAAGAGATGTTTGTATTTCTCTTGAGCAAATATCTAATAGATTGGAGGATTATATTGTAAAGATACATAAAATTTATGAAAAACAGCCAAAATATGTGACGCTGTATCATTCTGCATCCCCACCTGCCACCTGACGTGCTGTGCATGCAGAGCGTGGACTCACTCCTCAAAGACAGCGATGGGGTTTCCCTAAAGGGGACAATTTAATTTAGTGCCTCCTTGTTATGCTTTGTGTCTAGATGTCCCCCCAAAACCTCATGAAGTCATGCGGTGGACTTCTAGACTTTGTGATTAATTCATGATCCATTTCTGGGATTATGGGTGTGAGTGCTGCTTGGATTATGGGTGTGAGTGCTGCTGGGATTATGGGTGTGAGTGCTGCTGGGATTATGGGTGTGAACACTGCTGGGATTATGGGTATCAGTACTACATCTAACCTGAGCAGATAGCCTGAATGCAACATAAGGGACACAGACTTGCTCTCTGCAGCCATTGTTGCCACTACTCCTCCCTTTTGCTCTTGCTGTTTCACTGTTTTCCACCAACATGAGCTGCTCCCCTCTTCCATGTGCCACTCTGCCTTGGAGCCAGCCAAGTATGGACTGAAACCTCCACAAACTGTGAGCTAATTATTCCTTTCCTTCCTTAATTTTGGATGTTGGATACTTTGTCCCAGGAACAAGAGAAAAGTAACCAACACACTCCTCTATCCCCTGGTATAGAATAAACCCTTTAAGACTGGAACCCAGCCTCACCCTATGAGAGAAAGCCCACATCATTGTGCCATGATCTGTCCTAGAAGGGGAGTGATGCTTTTCTCCCTGCAATGTGGGTGCCACCAGGGAGTGTTAATCTATTGGCAGGTCACAGGCTTTGAGGGAGATGAAGAGGTGACCCATGGCACAAGGAAAGAGGGAACAGAACCCGAGGGCCCCTGCCATGGTACAGCAAGCCTGGCCTGGAAGAGGAGCCATCTGCAGAGGTGGAATGTGGAAGCAGGCTGGGATGTTTGCTCAGAGCTTGCCGTGGCCATGGTCACTTAGGCTTGACAGAGGCGAGGAGGTCACTGAGGGTGAAGAGAGGGGCTGCTGTCACAAGGAAGGGTGGCGGTTGGCATGCAGAATCTCGTGGTGAGCTGCCCACATGTGGGTCTTTGCAGGCAGTTGGGTTGAGAAGCATCTTTGGCCTCCTGAGGTCAGTCCTGAGATAGTGGAGAGACCAAGAAAAGCTGGCTGTCATTGGCCTACCCTGACCACTCTACATAAGTTGTGGGTTACATTCCTTCTGGTGTCTATGACCTGGTCACTGTCCATCTGCACGCTCAGTCTTTTGAGAGAAAAACACAGAAGGAAGAGGTTGCTTGTGTAGGAGCACAAGAATTCACTTTGAGGGTGCACTGGCCCCTCTCCCTCCTTCTCCCAATAGCCTGCTGCTTGCCTGGGCTGTGGTCTGTCCTCTTCCTAGGTGAGGGCAGCCATGTGTTATTGGGACAAGCCTAGACTAAAGACAAGAATGAGTTCAAATCCTGCCTTTGCTGCTTCTTATCACTTGAATTCTTTCAAATTAGAATACCTCATTGAGCTTATTTTCCTCTTCTGTAAAATTAGAAGAACAGTGCAGTTCATAGGATAACCATCCTGGTCCAGCTGGCCAGCCTGTGGAAGACATCCTGGAAGTTAACAAAAGCCCACTGAGAGTTTGCTGCTTCTGTTGCTGCTGCTATGTACTGTTATTCCTGCTGTCTGAGAGCCTTGCTGGTGTGGCCCATTGGGGGTGCTCAGACTCACAAATGCTCCTCAGAGCTTAAGTAAGGTTGCTGTACAACCCGGCCTTTCTTATCTTCTGGTCTCCAGCACAACTAAGCCTAAATCTTGGCCTACATATAATAGTCCTGCTCTGGCCCTATTGCCAATCAGTCCTTACCATGGGCTCACATCTGGAATTGGCTATCTGCACAGTAGGCTAGGGAGGCTCTGACTCATGGCACCTGGCCAGGAGTTTGCTGTCTGCTGCACGAATAGCAGGCCAGGCTGTGGGGACTTTGCTCTAAGGTGTCCCCTAAAAGTGGAAGGTGATTGGATCATAGGCTCTTACACTCATCAGTGAGTTAGTCTACTAGACTGTGCTATTTGGAGGTGTGGCTTGATCAGCAAAGGTGGGGAGCTGGGATGTGACCTAGAAGGGTGAATTCTTCTCTCTAGCTTCTCTTTCCTTTCACAGCCTCCTGGTCATTACAAAGTGAACAACTTTTCTCCACAGAGCCCTTTTGGCATTCTGTCTCAGAGCAGGCTGACCATGAACTGGACCTATTACAACTGTGAGCCAAAATGCACCCCTCCTGACTCAGGTGCTGCCTATCTTGTCCCAATGATAGGGAAGCTGACTAATATGTGGCTGGAGGGGTATAAGGGATGGAAAATCACAGGGACCTGTTGCTCCTCTCTTCCAAGCCACAATTTCCCATAGGCTGTCATTTCACTCAGTCTTCCTCCTGCCTGATGCCAGAGGAAGTATCTTGGAATAATGACAATGTGTTATAGAAGAACTATGGCTTCTTGAGCTCTTAGCCTGACTCTCACACTCACAAGCTTCATGTTACATTACTTCTTTGAGTCAATTTCATCTACTTTCACAATAGAAATAATATTTTATTTCTAATGTTTAATGACAATGAACAAGATAAAGTAAAGAACTTGATATTCACCATTGAATAGGCATTTAATAAATGGCCTTCACTATGGTTGTTGTTTCTAATTAATATTAGACCAGTAACTAATTTGAGAATCCAGAAAATAAATTCAAGTCATTATACATTAATTTCAAGGGATTCATGAATTCTCCATCCAAGAGTCTTATCAATGGATCTTATCAAGATCCATCCCTATCCCATTGACAGAGTTTTCTTCCTTTCGTTTTATAAGCAAAGAACTGGAAGCCCAGGGAAGGCTTAGAGCTTGAGCAGTAGGGTGGAGCTAACCAGTATGATAGAGCTAGACCTAGAGAGCCCCACTAAGGTCAAGACTTGTAGCCAAATTGACTCTAAATTATGTGCTAGATTTTTCTAATTGTAAAATGTTTCCTTCAGTAAGTAATTTGGAGCTCCTAACCCACTGCTGGGGCTGGAATAGTGCAAAGAGGTAAGATAAACATTTGTGTATGTTTCCTACCTGCCCTTCAGGGAATGTGTGTCCTCCTTCAGGTGGGAAAAGCTTCAGGTTCCCCTAATTGTCCCAGAGAAGCAGTCATTCATACCCACTACTTTCCTGCTAGAAGCCTTGGCTGAGGCATCAAATACCAGAGAGCTTCCTTTTTTGGTACTTTAAATGGCATGCTATTATCTACATCACTGACTGGGTTGTTATGAAAATGTATCAGGAGTGTTTACCAGTTTGAAGACATTAAAAGAGTGCATATTGTCCCTGTGGAAGAAGAAGAATCCACAGAACCTAGCAAACAAAGGTTTGCCAAGTCCTGCAGGTACCTGTTTTAATGAATAAATGAGCATGCTTGGGTAATGAGCATAGTGATTGTTTTATTTAAATAATGTTCCCATGGAGTTTGTAAACAATTTTCTTGTCTCAAGAAAACATTGCCCTTGAGAGCTTGTTTACAATGGCAATTTGCTTCTCCAACTCTCTTCCATGGCCTCCATGGAGGAGCTCTTGGCCCAGACATGAGAGAATCATGACAAATGCATAATCACTGCTTTCAGTCTCAGCCCAGGCAGATGGAATCCCAAGGGCTTTTGAAGGGGGCTTCACTTTGAGAGAAATGTCCTTCTCTCTTTATTCTTCTCCTCTTCTCTTCATCCAATCTGCAAGGAGCGGACGATCTCTGATGGAGCTTAAGTTTAGAGATGAGCAAACATGATGAGTTCAAGTTGGGCAAAATAAGCAGCCTAATACAAGAGTTAAAGGATGTCATCATTAACTAAAAGGATCTGCCTTGCTTCTGAGTCACTCTGCAAGCACGAGAACACTAGAATAAGCAATAGTCAGCTAAGCAACAGCTCAAGACACAAGGCCATAGGAGGATGCTCATCCAGGGAATATAGTCCAGGTTTCTATCTGCAGCTTTTCACATCGTGCATACTGGAAGCTGATCCTTCTTCCTTGTCATAGAAACTGCCAGCCGTCACCCATCTGTGCAGTGCCATGCCACTGCCCACCATACTGCCAAATCTGCTCTAGCACTCGGAATGTTCAGGATCCCCTCACCTCAAAAGCCAATGACTTAGAAAATCTCGACATAAATCTCTTATTTTTTAACTAAGGAAAGAGTATGTGTGTTGAGTTAAAAACTGGGATATTTTGTTGTCCCTCTCAAATGGGTACTAAATTAAGACTTAAGCACTCTGTGCGTAATAGCATGTGCTCAGTCTCTGAGCTGACTGAATAACCATCAAGAGTCAACATCCCAATCAACAAAAGCTGACAGAAGGACCAGTGCAAAGGTAGTCACATCTCTACAGTTGTACTTTGCTGCTTCTCCTGCTTGGAACTCTCTGTCAACCCTCCTCTCCCTCTCCTTCACCCAGTTCACTCAAAGCCACCCTCTGTGGTAGTTGATACATTGTGCCCTCTTGGCTGAATCAGCTCTGGCAGTTCCCAGCATGGGAGCCTCTACCCTGCAGGTGGGCAGGGCCCAACCTGGGTTCCAGCCTGGGGTGCTATTGGGCCTGCCCTGGGGTGTGATTGGTTCCACCCTAGGGCCATGGCAACCCCAGAGTGACTCAGCACAAAAAAAAAAAAAATGTATATAAAGGAGTTGAGGAGGGCTTTCAGGCTGCCCTGCCTGGCTTCCTTGGAGAAGTTCCAGTCTTCATAGGAGCTTGATTTTCACAGCCGCACAACTCTGGAGGAGCTGCAATCTTCCGTGAGTGCCAGTCTAGAAGGAAGAGAGAGGCTTGATGGATGCCACAGCTGCTGCTTCTCCTCTGCTCTTCGTTGTTTTCTGCCACCATGAACTGCTGTCCTTTGCCTTGGAGCCAGTGGAATATGAACTGAAGCCTCCACAAACTGAGTTTAAATAAACCTTTCCTTCCTTCCTTTTGAGTGTTGTATTTGTTCCAGCAATAAGTGAAAAAGTAACTAAGACACCCCCTGAGGCCCCAGTCCACCAGGCATTTCCTTTTCCTCACACAGTTAGTCTTGTAGCTGGGATACCACATAGCATCTCCAACATGATTAACATTGTCCGCATGTCTACTTTATGAATCTCCACTCGGAATGTATTTATATCCATGGTCCCAACATTCATACACTGAGTAGCACTGAGAAGAAGATCAATAAACACATCTGTATAGACATGAATGGCACCATGATGTGTCTTCTGCAATGGTCCAAAACAAGACCTTACTTCTACATTAAGAGTTCCTCAGGAGGCCGTTGGCATAGCCCAATCAAGGCATCGATTATCAACAGGTTATTAACAAATCAGCATTTAGAGAGAATGGTAAGAACCAGGTTTCCAAATCACCGTTTGGCAACTGACATGGTAGTGGTTGATTTAAAAATACAGAAAACAGGGAGATGGCTCAGTGGAATAAGCGCTTCCCTGGCTGCGCAAGGTCCTGAGATCAATCCCCAGTTCTGCCAAAGAAAAAAAAAAAAAAAAGATAAAAAAATCTTAACTCTAAATTTCTTAAAGCTCATGTGTTGGTATATAAGTTTTGATCTACCTAGGTCTTAACCATCCAGCAGAAAAGTATAAAAGTATAAAAATGAAGTATACATCGTGAGCCCATAATATTAAGCTGAGCTGTAAATAGATATGGTCGACAATTTCTTTGAATAACTCCCTATGGTTGCAGAATGCTGGACTGTGTTGGATTGTGGTGTCCAGTTCAAGCACCTAAGGTAGTTGAATGTCAGTGGAA
>PVKA01027482.1:17210-30582 GCA_004027165.1 Ctenomys sociabilis
ACAGGTGTAGACAAAGGAAGGGTTGTAGAAAGAAAAAATCATGATGTGTGTGTATAGACAGTACAGTTGGGATAGATAACGCTGTGCTTCTACATAATTCTATGATAGGCAAGATCTGCACTAATGGTGGTTGGACAGGATATTATGTCGGCTTTTAGTGCTATGGTCATCCACTAGGTAAATAATTATTGAATTTTTGGTATAATTTCAGCTATAAAAAACCTGTAAATATAATATCATATATGCACCTTGTACAATACCAAAACGTTATGAAAACAGTTTGCTATGTATTAATTCATCGACTCTGTATGGTTAAGGTGTTTTGAAACTGTCTGATTGACATTTGTATTTTAATAAAATAAAAATAAATGGAAAAAAAAATAAAATAAAATAAAATAAAAATACAGAAAAGAAAAGACTGCAACAAGCTGTGTGGTGCCCGATTGGAATTCAAAGCATGACCATAAACTTAGGATTCAGAGAATGAGAATGAGAGAGGAGAAGACAAGAGCTATGTGTGTGTGCACATATGCATATGTGTTTTCTAGTTCTACTTGAGTATCTGGAAATAATGGCAGACTGGTAGAACTGAACACCAAATCTTGGCTTCTAAGTTCCTTCCTCCACTGAGGAACCAGGGAATTTCCAGGACAGGATAAACAAATACAAGTTGAACTTGAAGTATCTTTGCCAGAAAGTAAAGGCATCAGGCTGGCAAGATAGCTCAGCGGTCTAAAGTGCCTCTCAGGGACCACGGTTCGATCCCCAGCACCACATGCCATGCCAGCCCCTCCCCCCAGGGCAGGCTGAGCTGACCCCCCCCCAAAAAAAGAATCCGTGATGTGTAGAGAGACACTGTAATAAATAAAAAAATTAAAAAAAAAAAAGAAAGTGAAGGCATCATCATATCCAGAGAGGAGCCTCAAAACGCATACTATTAAAAATAAAAATTTTAAATTACATAGGATTGAGACAGAAGGGGCTCTCAATAGGAAAACTTGAGCTGTGATAATGACATTAATGGACTATAATCCAGTAAATAAGGTAGGAATCCATGAATTCTGTACTGATGTTAATTAATTAGAAAATAGGAGAGAAGAAAACTTTCTTTCTTAGAGTAGAATTCTGACTAGTAACTATCAAAGGAATGATGGAAATAGCAAGGTCATCTTTGGTGACCATCACTGTAGAAACTGATTTAGAGAGGAATTGCCAATGGATACTATGCTGGAGGATGGAAGTTTTTATAAATAACAGCACAATAGGACAATCTTGTGGTGTTTTTCCATGTAATATCAATTACAAAGGGAAAAACTGTGAGCTCTGTTAGAGCAATCTAAAGACATCAACTCCAGCCGGGCGTGGTGGTGCAGGCCTGTAATCCCAGCACTTGGGAAACTGAGGCAAAAGGATTGTTGTGAGTTTGAGACCAGCCTGAGCTACAAAGTGAGCTTAAGGCCAGCCTGAACTGCATAGTGAGACCCTGTCTCAAAAAGACAAAAAAAAAAAAAAAAGTCAACTTATCCTTGTAACAATACTATGAAGAAGGAAGAGCACTGTGTGATTTATAAACTCCAAATAGGACAAGCAGAAAGTGGGTGGCCATTGTCCCACCATCTGTCTGCCCTCAGTTGTCTCTTAGATGAGAATGTCCATGGTCTCTGCCCTCTGAGAGTTTTCTGGCAAACTCATGCACTAATACAGGAAATATTTAGGACATTAGATCACCCATAGAATGGCTTTAATGAATACTAGAGGTTGTAAATATTATGGATGTGAAAATTCAGGTTCGGGCTGCAACAACACTCAAAACCAGACCCACAAAACTCTGAATCACCACTCTCCATTGTCTCTCAGTAAGCAGAAAGTAGCTGCTCCCAAGAACCAGGCATTTCTCAAAATCTGTTTTATTTGCATTTCAAAATGGTCAGCTCCCGTGGAGGTGAACTGTTGTGCGGAGATGTCTCCAGGCAGCATTTTATAGTTCAGGAAAGCCCTTGAATTACCCAAAATGACTGCACTAATAAACCCCACAGGAGGAATGTACACCCACGTGTTTTGATTTCACAGCCCTGATTGCTTTCAGGGCCTGAACTGGACTCTGGAAAACCAGCCCCAGTGCCATGTGGCATGTGGCCTAGGAGTAGCGTCTGAGTCAGCAAAAGCAATCCCTTTCTGTTTATTTGGGCTCTTCTGAACTCCAAGCAGAATCCCTGTTGTGTACTCCCCTTTCTAAACACATTATAGCATGGGATTAGGTTAGGCAAAAAAGTGTTCTGACAAGAAATCAGAGAGACTTAAAACCGAGGATTAGAGGTGAGGGCTGACAACAGCCAGTAAGCCTTCAAGGTCAAGTCAAGGGGATGGTGTTCTCTGTCGCATAACTAAGAGAAAACCCGGACTTTTGTCTTTAACTTTGCTATTTGTTGTAATCTCACTGTGTCATCAAGGGTGGATTTATCACATGGAAAATGAGGGTGAAATGAAAGAAAAAAGTGCTTTTCTCGCTTTCAGTTTCTCCCTCCATAGCCAAACAGTGGCCCTAGTAAACTCAACACTTTTCTTCCCAGAGAATCTATTGAATGGAGGCCTTCACCAACATGGAAAGCAGATCTGAAGCTGACAGTCACCCCACAGGAAGACAGAAGCATAGAGGCACACAGGTGAAGAGACCCCTCCCCACTCCACTCTTAGCCTCACCCCCACCACGGCCATGCCACAACTGTCTACAGATTTCATCTCTCTTCCCCCTGCTCCCTGGGAAGACTAAATCTCATCTGTCTGCAGTTAGCAAAAGCCTGGAGTAACTGGATTCGCTGCTGGAACAAAAGATGTATGCGACGTTAACAGTTCATTGAGCTGTGAGATGAACAAGACGGGCGTTGAAAAGGAAACTGGAGTGGAGAGTACATTTCCAGTGTTAATAAAGCCTCTCTTTGGTTGTATGTTTCCAAACACTGACTCCAGGATGGGTGCCATCCGTTTCCTCCCAGAATGAGACAGGCCTGCAGATTTAAGGCATCACAGAGCGTCATTCGGCCCTATTAATGGACAGTGCGAGGTGCTGCGTCAGGAACTTGCCCCCATCTTTAGCTGTAACTGCAGTTATTTTGCTAGCTTGGCAAAGTGTGTGCCTCCTGTTCAACCAGAGAACATGCACATAGGTAGCAGCCCACAGAGGGAACCACGCCATTCCCAAAGCCAGACCTGCGGATGTGCAGGTGAGGAAGCGTAGCACTGCAAGGCAAACAGCGGTGCAGAGGAGGCGGTGGGCAGCCCCGTGCTCAGCAGTTGGTGATCAGTTCATTAAATGATTGAGGAGAAGTGTATTTGTTGACATGGGAAGATAGAGAGACATTCATGATTTATTGAAAAACACACAAAAAAGCAAGGCATCTAATAGTATGTATAACAAGATCCCATGTGTATGAAAGGAAAAACAAGAAGACACAATTGAGCTCCTGGGGAAAATGGGGCTGCTGAATTAAAAGCCATGGTCATTGTCAAGGTTTTAAAGCCATGAGACCAAGCCTTGGCAGCAGGTGACAACAAAGGATAGAGGCCTCTGGACAACAGGGAAAGAAGTGGAGCTTTGGGAGGACATTCCAATGGCAGGGAAGAGAGGGGGTGGCCAGAGAACATGACCAAAAAGAAAAGAAGACTGATGGTGAATTATGTCACTTCAGAAAGAGTTACTGAACTCCTAGCCCCTGGAACCTGCGAAAGTGAACTTACAGTGCACATTCAAGCACTGGGTTCTTGGCAGTTATAAGTAAGCTAAGACCTCACATTATAACTGGGGGGCCAGTCTCGAGCCAATATGACTGATGATATCTACATGAAAAGAGAAATTAGAAGCACAGAGAGGAGACTGCCATATAAAGACAGAGACATGAAGGGAAGATCCATGTGCCACAGGGGGTGGCAGAGGGTGGCGCTGCACTGCCACAAGCCACGGAACTCGGGACACTGCCGGAAACTCTGAGTGGTGAAGAAGGATCCTCTCTAGCAGCCTCAGGGAAGAAGGCCCCTGCCTGAACTTCAATGCTACCTTTCCAGCATCCAGCATTAATTTCTATTTCAAGATACCCAGTTCGTGGTACCTTCTTAAGGCAGACTACAAACCTAAAATGGGACTCAGCAAGATGGGGTGAAGCTGAGAAGGTTGTAAGCAGTGAAGACACTGAGGGGTGTCAGAGTAGCTGAAGGACATCATAAGGGCAGAGATGCCGAGAGTCTACTTCGAAATCATCAGGATGTAAATGCTCTTCAGTCTCCCTCCCAAATCTTACCAAACTGAGATCCAAGCATTTCGTGTGGTTGGGAGTTCCCTGGCTGAATCATCGTGCCTGGTAGAGACCCAGGCAAAGTAGAGCCAGGGGTGTGGCACCACAGGAGGAGACCCCCCCTTACCCAGCTAGAAGCCTTCAAGGGTCCTTAAACTTCCAACATGCTTGCATGGAGCCTCTTTTTCCATGAACCAAGTGGTGGGAAGCCTGAGTAGCACGTCCTGGAATCCCAGATCCTTCTCACGCCAACATATGAACCAGTCTGGCTGCCAGTCCAGCTGCTCTAATAGCCTGCTAAATAGGGAACAGATGTCACACAGTAACCATTCTGTCCCTCATGGTCTTCCTTTCAGCCAGCCAAAGAAAACAAAGGACTTCTGTCCACTCACAAAGTCATTTGGGACATGCTTCCCCAAGCGCCTACTGCTTCACTACAACAGCCAATGGCCAAGGACCTATCATCTTTCCTTCCCACCTTGCTATGGTTTGTGTCTAGGTGTCCCCCCCAAAGGCTCATACAGTCATGGGGTGGCTTCTAGAGTTTGTGATTAATTCATGATCCAATGCTGGGATTATGGGTGTGAGTGCTACATCCACCCTATGCAGGCGTATATACTGCATACAGTATAAGGAAGGGAGAGAGGCTTGCTACCTGCCATAGCCACTGCCCCTCCTTTTGCTCTGGTGTTTTCCACCACCATGAATGGTTGTCTTCTGCCATGTGCCACTCTGCCTTGAAGCCAGCATATGGACTGAAACCTCCACTGACTGTGAGCTAAATAAATCTTTCCTTCCTTAATTTTGGGTGTTGGGTATTTTGACCCAGCAATAAGAAGAATGTAAGCAAGACCCCTCTTGAGTATATGTCAACTTTATTCCATATAGGTTACTTCAGGCACTTTTTAGAGGTTTCAGCCAATCAAGGACAACTCAGAGTAGCTGGACTCTGGGAAGCTCTTTGACCCACACATCAGTAGGGGACTCATTTACTGGCCACGTCAGGAGAAGAGACAGCAAAGGGACATAGGAGGCCAGGGCAGGGGTTTCAGTGTGCAAAGGATATGCTAGTGATCAAGTGACCGTGTTTAACTTCATGTGACACAAAGTTCTGGACTTAGAGACCAAGGGAGCTCCACTGGGATTGATCTCAAAGGGAAGTCTTTGATGACAAAGAGGTGAGGGTGGGGACATTCAAGAAAGAAAAGCACAGGGAGCAGAGGTTCAAGTGAAGAGAAGCGCTGGCACCAGATGCCACTCCAAAAGTGAGCGCATGCCACTGAAGGACTCTGAGCATCGTCCCAGCTGTGCTTTGTAACTTTAGCCTAATGGTGCAGCAAGACCGCTCCTGGAGGAAACCAGCCCAGAGGCCCAGCAGCCACTGGACAATGTGCAAAGTGCAGCACAGTGAAAAGGCCAGACAAGAGAATGGACCAGAGTACATGTCAGGGAGCAGAGATGGGAGCGGCTGGGTCTGAAGGCACATTGCTTGGCAACAGTTCACTGAGGCTGAACAAGGGGCTGCTGTTGATGGTAAAACTCTGGCTTGAGACAGGGTGGGGGCAGGATGATATGGATAAGCAGCGTCCCAAGAAGAAAAAATTGAGGATCAGTTGGAAGTGGTGGGTGTCCACCAGAGGTGCAGGAGGCAGAAAGTGGGTGAACACAAGACGAGCTCAAGGCCAGAACCCCTCCCTCTATGGTCGCACTGGTGTTGCTGTTTTGGAGTCATTGGAAATATCTTAGAGATTTGTTCTCTAGCATCTTCTCCAGGAAAAGCTTTCATACACACACACACACACACACACACACACACACACACACACACACCCTGAAAACAATGGCTGACTTTATTGCTCTCCTCTCATAATAGGTACACCCCCCCAATAGTTTCAGATATCTACAAGGAGATTTTTTAAAAAGAAGCAAGTGGTCCCTAAGTTCCATTTCATTCTTCTTCAGATATTTCATAAAAAATCCATCCTGCCTAAATTGCAGGCACCTGAGGAAGGTGTGCTTCTCTTTCTATATCTGTCTCAGTCCTTCCCTCTTCCTTTTTTCTCTATGTCCACCCTGTTGTCTTTTTGCATTGGTGCATCTTTTCCTTCTGTCTCTTTTTGTCTCTGCCTAGATGCCTGTCTGTATCTCTCAATGATAGATTATATATGATGATAGATGATAGATAGATAGATAGATAGATGATAGATAGAGAGATAGACAGATAATAGACAGATAGATAGAATTTTCTATATATAACATATATATAGATTATGTAGGTAATATACTATCTAATGTGCATATTTCTTAAATCTAGCCCTCTTTCTTCCTTGGTCTTTTTGTCCCTATCTTTCTTTGCCTTGTAGTCTGTTACGACTTGTGGCTAGATGTCTCCCCAAAGCCTCATGCAGTCATAGGGAGCTTCTAGTTTATGATTAATTTATGATCCAATGCTGGGATTGTGGGTGTGAGCGCTACACCCACCCTGGGGTGGGTAGCCTGAATGCAGTACAAGGAAGGGAGAGAGCTTTGCTCTCTACCCCTGCTCCTTCATGCCTGCTCTGCTGTCCTGCTGTTTTCCGCCTCCATGAAGAGCTGCCCTCTGCCATGTGCCACTCTGCCTTGGAGTTAGCTGATTACGGGCTGAAACCTCCTGGAACTGTGAGCTAAATAAACTTTTCCTTTCTTAATTTTGTGTGTCAGATATTTTGTCGTCCCAGGAACAAGAGAAAAGTAACTGAGACACAGTCCATGGCTGAATCTGACTTCCTTCCAGGGTAACTTTTTCTCTGATTCTATGTGTGTGATTTTTTTTGCCTGTATGTCCCTGTGCACTGGTGTGTGTGTGTGTGTCTGTCTGTCTGTCTGTCTGTCTGTCTGTATTTGCGCAAGCAACTGCAACTCTCTCTCTCTCTCTCTCTCTCTCTCTCTCTCTCTCTCTCTCTCTCTCTCTCTCTCTATCTCTGCAACTCTGGAGCTGTTCCCCCTTCAACATGCCCTGGATCCTTGATCCTGGATTCCTCTCCTCCCTCTTCGACCATGCAGGGTCTCTGGGCAACCTCTACGGTCATTTCTCTGAAATGGAGGTAGAGGTGAACACATTCCTCCTCATCCTAAGAAAATTCAGGACCTGAAAGTTGAAGACTCTGAGACCACTGGATAAATGGAGTGGGAGAAAATTAGAGTCATGCCAAGTCCTTCTTAATGCTCCAAGCCTGGGGAAGCTTCCAGCCCTCTTAGCACAAGAGCAGTGGCTGCTCCTCCCTGACCTCATCGTCGCCCTCCCTGGCTCCCTGTGCGGGCCGCTCTGGCCTCCCAGCTGTTCCTGGTGGCCTGGAACCTGTTATACCAAACAGGAACTCCCTTGCCTGAGACCTCCCCTGGTGTGTCCCTCACTGCCCTCAGGTCTCTGCTCAGGCGCTGCCCCTCTGTGCAGCCAGCGTGCTCGCCCCGTCACACTCAGTTCCCTTCCTTTCTGTCGGGGTTAATCATCACCTGGAAGGTCACTTGCTTCTGTATTTGTATGTTTGCTGGTTAACATGGTTGTTGCTCCCAGGATTAGGGCTTTGCCTCCTTGTTCATCAAGTTCCCTGAGACTTAACATCTAGTAGATGACCAACAACTACTGGGATGACCTGGGCATGGCAGTACACTCCTGGAATCTCAGAACTTGGGAGACTGAGGCAGGAGGATCACCATGAGTTCAAAGCCAACCTGAGCTGCATAATGAGATCAGGCCATCTTGAACTACATAGCAAAACTCTGTCTAAAAGAAAACAACAAAAAAGTTGTTGAATCACTGGAGGAAGTCTTTGAACCCTCCCTCACCCTGCCTACCCCTCTAATATCCTCTAATATCTCTCTGGGGCACATGAGAGATTTTTCCCACATTATAAATGAAGAAACTGGAAAAGGCAAAGCTGGGAAGCCTAAGGTTACGGTGGCAGAACTGGGATTCAGATGCAGGCAGCCTGGTTCCAGGGCCTCCTTGCCTCCTTCCTTACACCTTCAACAAATACATCCACTATGCGCCCTCCTCAGGCCCCACATGAGTCAAGCAAGATGTGGCACAGAACCTGCTGCCTGAGACCTCTATCCCTGCAGGCCACAGCTCCTTGGCCTACTAGTGAGGTAAGTGACCCTGATGGTGGTCTCAGGACAGCAGCCACTGCCTGTCCACAGGGCCCTTCACAGCTCATCAAGCACCCATGCTCACTGTTCACTCCACTCCTCAGCACAGCTTTGTGAGCCCCATGACCCCCACTTCTCCCTCACTTGGACAAAAGGAAGCAGGCAAAGGAGGCTCAGGTCACCAGAACAGTGGGACGGGGGCTGGGACCCACATGTACCTGTCTCCAGAGCCCACCCTTGTGCACGATGCTGTGCAGGGCCCTGCTGGTACAGGAGGGACCCAGGATTTGAACTCAGGCCCATTTCAACCCCAAGGCCACTGCCCCCTGGGACACCATTATTAGTGGTAGGGAGCTGGAGCCACTACATTCTGCAGTGCTGGTTCACTTCCCAGTGCTTCTAAGTTTCTCATCTTTGTGCTCTGTGACTCTTGTAAGTCACATCCCCGGCCTCAGTTTACCTGCCTTGATCACAAGGTGTTTTCCATACAAGGACTACAGCGAGCCGCACTAAGGAAATAAAAGAGGGAGAGGAAAGGTAAGAAAGCAAAGAAGACAGAGACAAAAGTAGAGTGAGGAACAGCAAGAGAAGGGAAGAAAGGAGGCAATAAGCCAGCTTCCCAGCAGCGGGAGAGTTACAGATGAGGACAATTACTCTGGAGCTGCTGCTCAGCCAAGCGCTGCGAGGGCCTTCCCCAGGTTCGCGGAGCTTTGCGGACTTAGGTGATATATGAGGCACGTGCGCACGGACGGTGATGTATGGCCCAGGCCGGTTATGCCCCTCCGGCCGCTCTGTGATCTAGGACCACTTCTGAGACTCCAGCTGGCACCGGGCTGGGCTGCGTGGGTGATGTGGCTTCTGGGACAGGTGTGAGTGTGGGAACAAGGGTGCAGCAGCCAGCATCCCGAATGGGACCGAGGGGCCAGGCAGGTGGCCCTGCCTCCCTGATCAGCCTGACTCTGTCCGGCGGAGGGCCTCAGGTCTATACTGACGGTTCTGCAGTCCTGGAGCTCTCCCCAGTGCTGTGGGCAGATCTCTACACTCCGGGGCTCCAGACACAGAGGCTCTACCCCCAGCACTGCAGGAATTGCCAATTCATTTTCACAAGTATTGACTGAGCCACTTAGGATGCCCCAGGCACTGCTCCTGGGTGCTAACAGGGCAAAAGTAAGCCTTTATCCTCATGGGGAAGGAGGGCACGGGGGCAAAAATGATGGCCGCAGAGGATGTTAGACTTACCACACCAAGGACAGACAGCAGACACAAGCATGGGCAATGTCCTACTCCCATGAGGCAGGATAGGAAATGCCACCTGAAGTGTGGGCACCAAGCCAGGACTCGAAGGGGAAGAGCCAGCCATGTACAGAGTGCAGAAAAAGCCTTCCGGGAAGGAACAGAATCCCCTGACCAGGAAAGAGTGTGATATTTGGGAGACTAAAATAAGACCAGTGTGAGAAGTTTAGCAGGAACAGGGAGGGTGAAGATGGGCGGGGAGGCGGGGACCAGATCCTGCAAGGCCTCTAGGGGCGTCTAAGGACTTCATTCTTTATCCTAATTACAGTAGGACCCTGTGTGAGGAGTCAGTTGAAACAGACAATAAAAATATTATCCTTTATGTTTTAGATCTAAAACAGCCACAAAGGTCTCGTGTGTTCAAAAATTGGGCTTCCAGAAAGTGCTCCCCCTCCCTCCCTCCCTCCTTCCCTCCTTTCTCTCTTCTTTCTCTTTCTATCTCAAGTTCTTCCCTGGAGCCATTCAACTATGGATGGGACCCATTGAAGCAATGTAGCTAATACAGCATCCTAGGAATGCTGGGGTCTAGCCAATCAGATCAGCATTTCTTCCTCTGCTTACTCAAAATTGAACACATGTATAACACAAGGCATCTGTCCTCTTCCCATCTGGGGACAGAAGAGGCCTGGGCATGGGGAAGAACACAGAGCATAAGGAGCAGGAACAGATGTTCACTCCCTACCCCACCTTCAGATGCCCAATTAATGTAGTTAGTGTAAATGAAGGTGAGGGTGAAGAAACAGTGGGCAGAAGGGCAGATAAGAAAGGTGACACTCATCCCGCAATTTAAGGAGTGCTTTAGAAGAATTTTTGAAGAAAAGAAACACACAGTCATATTCTAAATGACAATGTGAACATGTCCCCTTAAACCAGGAGAGTAAAGCCTAAAAAAAGAATCTTCCTTGCTGCCTCCCGCATCCCTGCTGCTTGCCTGTCAGGCAAACTTGTTTGCATCACTGAAGCACTGAGATAACCAGGAGAAAGGTTTTTTCTGGATTATCCTTCTTTAAATCCCCTTGTCCAGTGTCCTGAAATTTCCCTATAATGACTGATGTTGTCAGTCTGATGTTCTATTATGTTTGGCTGGGCGAATGACCCTGTGTTGGGCTTTCAGAGATGGACCCAGGGGTCTGTAAAATGATGGGCTGTGGACTTGGGACTTGGAAAGCTAGGAGTCCCTGGCACCCACACATACACACCCGGGCCAGGCTCCTGGCTGGTTCCCCTCTCAGTGTTCTCCTGGGACTCCGTCCCTTCCACAGAGAACAGCCAACACGGTGCTTTACTTTCAATACAAATTGGACCTGTGATGCCTGCTCCCTTTAAAACACCCTAGTGGCTTTCCGGTGCAACTAAAATTCTACTTTCCTCTCCATGACCACAAAGTCCTCCACATTCCAGCTCTTGTTCCCTCTCAGACTCAAGTCCATCCCCACTTCCTCTCTTAGAGGAAGTTCTGGCAGTGCTGTCCTTGACCATCCAATGGCAAGGCCATTCCAGCAAATCCAGGGACCTTTCCTCCACCATGTCAGTCTATCAGCTCCTTTCCAAAGCTCTGTTGTCATCACCCAGGTCATCTGTTTAATTCCTCATTCCATCCTCAGTGCCTAAACAGAGCCAGGGCCATCCAATGAATGAAACAATGAATGAATGATGAATAGATGAGAGAAGCCATAGAAATATGTGCAGTTACATTAATTATACACAAAACTGTTTTTTATCAATATATGTTTGTGGTATATAATGTTTATGCACATTGTGTAGAGGTGGTGCCTGTACATAACACATCTCAATTCATTTTTCTTTTCCTTCTCTTCCCTTCCATCTTCCTTTGTCTCTTGATCCCTTTCCCATTACAGAAGATCATTTTTAAAGACACACTCTTAAAACCTTATCTCTCATCCAATCACTTCACTTGCAAAGGGATAATCTGGAGATTGTGGTTTAGATTTAACACGTCCCCCAAAGCATTACACGGGTGGTAATGATTGAATCATGGGGACACCAAATTCACCAGTGGATTCAACCACTGATGAGGTCATGGCTGAATGTACTATCGGGACATTCAGGGGCCTGGTTGAGACTAGCTGACTGAGGGTGTGATCTGGAAGGGAACACTCTTGTCCCCAGATCCTCCCTTCTTTTTCTGCTCCCTGGTTGGCTTGAGCTGTGCTCCTGTGCCATGCCCCTCTGCCCTTCCCCAGAGGCCCTGCCCCTCTGCAGTGCCATTTCTCCTTTGGAGCCAGCCAATCATGAACTGAAACATGAACCCAATGTCCCCTCCCTTAAATTGCAGGTGCTAGCTATTCTTTCCCAACCAGAGAAAAGTGGTTCAGATGGAGGTCAAGGAAAGGCAATGACTTCTCAAGCTCACACTGAATCAATGGCCAGAGCTCCAGTCCTCCTTTGCCAACCCCAAATTCCTTCCTTTCTCAAAAGCAGGAGCTGGTACATGTAGATCCACAAATCCATAGCTCCTTCCTGGCCTCTCAGAGTGCCAGACCTCCCCATTTTTCCATCACATACCACACAGGTAAGTACATGCCCCTACTCAGGGCAGCACAGTGTAAACACCACGCTGAAGGAGACGCCACGTCACCCTCGTCCCTCCCATGTGGTGCCCCCACTAGCCCAAGGTTCCCATATCAGTGTTCCAGCCTAGGCTTCCTCCTGAGCCCAGAGACAGAGTCACTACTGACTCTGAAAAGCAGACTCTCTTCCTCCACAGGTGCCAAGTAGAGCTCACCATCTCCCTCCACCTCTTTCTTCCTCTTCAGGATTTCCCTCTAAACCCCATCAAAGTTTCCCACATCAGAACCTAGATATCATCCTTCACTCTTCCCCTACCCCAGCTTACCCAGAACTCAGCAACAGCTAAGTCTTATCCATTTTGTCTCCTTGTACCTTTGTGTTCAGCTGGAAGACGTGTCCTCCCAGAATGCCTACCTCAGGAGGCAAGTGGGGATTTGGCCAAGCCCTGAGCCTGACACACATCTGCACAAAGGCGTGTGTCTCCTCATCGCATAAAGCCATGCTATGTGTCCATGGGGTTGAAGTCCTGGGGATTCAGCAATTCCAAGTAGACCTTTTCCCTCCCCTTACTCATCAATGCTAATCAAGGGCCACTCTCAGTCTCTCTCCCTCTCTCCCTCTCTCTCTCTCCCTCTCTCTCTCTCTCTCTCTCTCCCTCTCTCTCTCTCTCAACTGGCTCTCTAGCCTGTAGCCTAGCCGACAGGCAAAGTCTGTTCCAAGAATAGGTGGCCATCATGCTTTTCCTGACATGTGACTCTGGCCAGATCTCACCCTTTTTTTTTTTTTTTTTTTTTTTTTTATTAAAATACAAATGTCAATCAGACAGTTTCAAGACATCTTAACCATACACATTCAATGAATTAATACATTGCAAACTGTTTTCATAACGTTTTGGTATTGTACAAGGTGCATACATGATATTATATTTATAGGTTTTTTTATAGCTGAATTATATCAAAGATTCAATAATTATTTACCTAGTGGATGACCATAGCACTAAAAGCTGACATAATATCCTGTCCAACCACCATTAGTGCAGATCTTGCCTATCATAGAATTATGTAGAAGCACAGTGTTATCTATCCCAACTGTACTGTCTATACACACACATCATGATTTTTTCTTTCTACAAC
>PVKA01027483.1:0-30481 GCA_004027165.1 Ctenomys sociabilis
GGGGTGCATCTGGGGATGGAGGGGGTGCATCTGGGGACGGAGGGGATGCATCCGGGGACGGAAGAGGGCACATCGAGGATGGAAGAGGGTATATCCGGGGACAGATGGACCTGAGGCTCTGCCCAGGACTGGTGCGAAGGGATCGGTCTCTGTCACAGCACTGTTTTGCCATTGCTGGTTCCGTGTCTCTCCCTCTGTCAGTCAACACTCCCACTCTACTCTTCTTTCCCTAGGCTCACGGCTTGTGGCTGTGGCTGGGCTCGCACGCACACCCTGGGTGGCAGGCTGTGAGTAGACATTGTGGCTTAGAATTCCAGGTGTTTGCGGAAACAACAGGCTGCGGCCAGCACTGGTGCCCACACCACCCAATCTCTTCCCTGGGGCCTCCCCGGTGTGACCTGCGCCCCCAGAGGCACAGCTCCACTGGGGGTGAGCTCTGGCTCCCTAATCATGGCTGTGCCCTGCCCCATACTCTTCCAAGTGCCTGCTGTGCTGGCTCTGTCTGTTTTCTGGGTGTCCGTCTGGTGCCCTAATCTATCAATGTTCTGCTCACGCTGCTCCGGCTCACAGAGTGGAGGGTCAGGCGCCTATCCCAGGGTCCTTCTACCAGTGCAGGAGCAGCTCCTACATCGGGCTCATAGGCCCACTCCTGCGGTGGTCAGCTTGCCAGATCTGTGGTGCTGGGTGCCATGGTCCCCAGGAGAGCCGCTTCCCTTGCTGAGTCCCCTGATGCTGGCACAGGTCTAGGGGCTTGTCCTTCAGGATGACCTCTGTGTCTGTCTCACTCCTGCATGTCTGGGCTGCTGTGTGCCTGAGTCACATCCGCCGAGCCCTCCCCACTGTGGCTGCTTGGCAGTCAGGATGGATCCTATATCCTGTGGGCTTAGGTGACATGTGCGCTGGCCCAACACATGGTACATGCTGAAAGAAATACCGTATAAAAAAGTCAGGGAGATGTTCTCATGTCTCTGTTTGCCATGATTGTGACTGATGACACCATTAGTTTAAATTGTACTCAAAAATTCTGTGGTCTGTGCTGCATTCAATGCATTTTTAAGGGAAAATCTTAAAGTTTGTTGCCTATTTTGAAGCCCAGCTGAAGAAATAAAGCTTCTATAATTAGTGTAGTTAAAATGGTTATTAATAACATGCCCCAAATTCACTACGTAATCAAAAGTACTGCTTGCTTAGCTGTCTTCCAGTCTCATCATTTCATGCTTGGGGACTGCAAAACAGGCTCTTTGGCTCCCTGTCTTGCCAAGATTAATGGATATGAAACAGCCAATTCCTTCTCCTGGAAGTTAGTTGCTAACATCAAACAACTGAACTTATCAGTCCAGGAAGCTGAATGCAGAGGCTGGGGAGGGGAGGGGTCTGGCCACTAACCACTTAGGACGTTGCAGCACCTGAAGTCTGAAGAGGTAGTGCATAGTTCTGTGGGTAGGTGTGCTCGCACAAGCTGAAACTTGTTCTCCAACTGACATCCAAATCCAACTGCATGCTGTGTATCTGATTGGCTTTTTGCAGCAGCCTGACCATGCACTAATTGTGGGCAAACCTCGAGCTGTGGCAATGAATTCACCTCATATGAAGACCGGTCGAAGAAAGATTTCACTGCTTTTTATTGTTACAAACTATGGTAATGGACAGTCGCCAATCTACTTAATTATTAAAGAAGCAAATTTTCAGTGAGTGACGGAGACCTTCCACTGCGCTCTCAGTACCCCTCCAGACCCAGCCCAAGCCCTGCATGTGAGAACTTTCGCTGTGCTCTGGGGGCCCCTGAAGACCCAGTCAAGGCCTGGCATACAGGCCTGGTGTGAAACTCTGCACGTGAAGTCCCTTCAGAAAGGCTTGGGTCCAGAGCAACCCAGCTAACCCAGGAGCACAACCTCTTGCGAGAGGGGCACAGCAGGTTCACTGCTACGAACTGCAGTGGGCAGAAGCTGAACACAGCAGCCAGGCACAACAAGGTGAGTTCAAACATCATAGATCTGGACCCAAAATTTGGTAGGTGCTAAGATTATAACTGCACCAAAGCTCTGCACTGATGGTCAGAGGACAGTGCTACGCAAAATGACAAAGAGAAGGAGCAAAATGTAATCTCAGGCCTTGAGCCCACCCATGACAAGTGCACAGACACTAACTCAGCTTAAATGAATGAATTAACAGCATCAGAAGCAAAGAAAAAGCAGCAGAAAGGGATAGAGGAACTCAAAGGTAGAATTAATGTCTAAAATAAAAAGAAATTTTTGAATACATAACATTTGAAGTAAAGAATCTA
Organism: Ctenomys sociabilis; assembly: GCA_004027165.1. Lineage (NCBI taxonomy): Eukaryota > Metazoa > Chordata > Mammalia > Rodentia > Ctenomyidae > Ctenomys > Ctenomys sociabilis. Next base: position 2,285 of record PVKA01027483.1, read on the forward strand.
ATGCAGAAACATATGATAGAAACCCAATGCCCACCCAGAACAAGTGCAGAGAACACTAGCTCAGCCAAAATGTATGAATTAACAGTGTTGCAAGCAAAGAAACAACAGCAGAAAGGTAAAGAAGAACTCAGAGGAGAAATAATTTCTGAAATAAAAAAGAAATCTCTGAAATCATAGCATCTGAAGTAAATAATCAAATATGAACATATATGGAGGAAACCCAATTTAAAAAAACTCTGTAGTAAAAGAATTAATAGCTACCTCTAAAGAAGATATTGATAAAAAAAAAAAACAGAGGAGATAAGAAATATGACAGGTTCATTAAATGAGCAACACAGGAAAGAAACAGACCACATGAAGCAGAGTCAAAGCAATATAAAGGAACTTAAAATTTCAATCACAAGTCTACAAAACCACTTGAGTGAATGTGAAGACAGTTTCAGATCTTGAAGACGCTGGTGCAGCTAGTGAAAGGGTGAGAAGGATCTCTTAAAAACAAATAGGATGCAGGAAAAAATAATCCATCTCCTGCAAAACAATGCCAAGATGAACAATGTGAGACTAATAGGCATCAATGAGAAATAAGGAGTCAATACAAATTACGTAAAAAGAATATGGGCAGGAGTAATAGCAGAAAACTTCCCAAATATGAGGAAACAATCTGACATTCAGGTAACTGAAGCACACAGAATGCCAAATAGCTTCAACCCAACTAAAAACACACCGAGACATATAATAGTCAAGATCCCAGAAATCCAGCACAAGAATAATATACTGAAAGATGCAAGAGAAAAGAAGCAGATCACATTCAAAGGAAAATCCATGAAGATTACAGCCGACTTCTCCACACAAATCATGAAGGCAAGGAGAGCATGGAGCAGAGTTCTTCAGGTCCTGTATGAAAATAAATTCCAGCCCAGATTACTATACCTTGCAAAACTCTCTTTCAAGTTTGATGGAGAAGTGAAATATTTCCAAGACAAGGAACAACTAAAGAATTTCATGATGACAAAGCCATCCCTATACAGGCTGCTGAAAGATGTTCTAGAGAGGGACCACAATGACCAGAACTCCATGAACAAGAACAGAAAACCACTAAATAGGGAAAACAATTAAACACAGGACAAAAAGGAGTAAACAACAGCAGGTAAATAACACTACAATCATAAGTAAACACATCTCATTTAAACCATCAATGTAAATGGGCTCAATTCACCATTTAAGAGAAACAGATTGGCATAGTGGGCTAGGAAACAAAATCCAACAATATGCTATACACAAGAAACACACTTAGCTCAAAAAGACATACATAGTCTTAAAGTCAAAGGATGGAAAACAATACTACATGCCCCAGCACCTCAGAAAAAAACATGAGTAGCAATTCTGTTCTCAGACAGTCTCAACTTCAAACCAAGAAGGATCAAATGAAACAAATAAGGTCACTATATACTGGTTAGGGGAAAAATTCAAGAGGAAGAGGTAACACTCATAAATATCTATGCACCAAACAAAGGAGCACCCAACTGTATAAGACAAATCATAATGGACATGAAAAATCTAATATCCAAGACAACAATCTTAATAGAAGACCTTAAAACACCCTTATCTCAAAAAGATAGGTCAACCAGACAAAAAATTAGGAAGGAAGTAGCAAAACTGAACCAGAGTTTAGAAAAATGTACTTGGTGGATATATACAGAGTGTTCCACCCAACCACAGCTGAATACACATATTTTTTCAGCTGCACGTGGGTCATTTTCTAAAATGGACCACATGCTAGTCCATTGGTTATGATTAAGCTCATGCAAGAAAACAGAAATTATCCCATGCATATTATCTGACCACAGTGCAATGGAACTGGGAATGAGCAACAAAAGAAAACAGAAAAACCCACTAAATACATGGAAATTAAACAACACCCTACCCAGAAATCAATGGATCACAGATGAAATTAAAAAGAAATTGAATAATATCTGCAATTCAATGAAAATTCAACCACAACTTATCAGAATTTATGGGATGCGATGAAAGCAGTTCTCAGAAAGAAAATCAAGCTATGAACTCACACATTAGGAAAACAGAATGGAAACAAATAAAGACCCTAATGCTGCACCTCCGACATCTAGAAAAGGAAGAGCAAACTAAACCCAGAGCCCAAAGACGGGAAGAAATCATAAAGATTAGAGCAGAAATTAATTCAATTGAGATGAAGAAAACAGTTCAAAGAATCAATGAAACAAAAAGCTGGTTCTTTGAAAGACTAAATAAAATTGATAAACCCCTAGCTAACCTCATCAAAAGGAGAAAGAAAAATTTGAAATACAAGCAATAAGGAATGAAAAGGGTGAAATCACCACAGACCCATTGGAAATTCAGAAGATTGTCAATAGCTACTTCGAGAATCTCTATGCTCACAGAATAGAAGACAGAAGAAATGGACACATTTCTTGAAAGGTACAAATTACCAAAACTAAATCAAGAAGATATAACAACTCTCAATATGCCAATAACAGCCAACAAAATACAAAACGTAACAAAAAGCCTACCGACAAAGAAAAGTCCAGGTCCTGATGGATTCACAGCTCAATTCTACAAGAAATTTATAGAAGATATAATCCCCGCACTCCACAAACTCTTCAATGAAATTGAAAAGGAAACAGTCCTCCCAAAATCATTTCTGGAGACAAGTATAATACTCATTCCAAAATCAGGGAAAGACACAACCAAAAAGGAGAACTGCAGGCCAATCTCCCTCATGAACATAGATGCAAAAATACAGAACAAAATCCTGGCAAATAGAATATAGCAAATCATCAATAAGATCATACACCATGACCAGGTACTATTCATCCCAGGGATGCAAGGATGATTCAATATTCAAAAATCTATAAATGTAATACACTATATTAATAGACTGAAATCTAAAAACCACATGATCATCTCAATTGATGCAGCGAAAGCTTTTGACAAAGTCTAACACTCATTCATGTTCAAAGTCCACGTTCAAATTGGAATAGAAGGCCTCCACTTCAATGTGATAAAAGCCATCTATGACAATGCAATGGCTAATATAATTCTAAATGGGGAAAAACTGAAATCTTTTATCCTTAGAACTGGTGCAAGACAAGGATGCCCTCTATCTCCCCTCTTATTCAATATAGTTTTGTAATCATTAGCTACAGCCATTAGACAAGAGGGAGAAATAAAAGGAATAAGAATAGGTAAAGAAGAAGTTAAATTATCACTATTTGCAGATGGCATGATACTTTCCTTGGAAGAGCCAAAAATCTCCACCAAGAAGCTACTAGAATTGATACACAAATTCAGTAGCATAGCAGGATACAAGGTCAATACTCAAAAGTCAATAGCATTCCTCTACACAGATAATAAACACACTGAGAGGGAAAGTATAGAAACAATACCTTTTACAATAGCACCGTGGACAATGAAATACCTTGGAATTCACTTAACCAAGGAAGTCAAAGATCTTTTCATGGAAAATTACAACACTTTAATAAAAAGAGATCATAGAAAAATTCAGAAAATGAAAAGATATTCCCTGATCCTGGATAGGAAGAGCCAACATTGTGAAGATGGCCATACTCCAGAAATTGTTGTACAGAATTAATGCAATCAAACTGCCACCAACAGACCTCCCAGACCTAGAGAAATCATTCCCAAAATTTTTATTTGAAACTGGAAAAGACCTAGAATAGCAAAGGCAATCCTGGGCAACAAAGACAAGACAGAAGGCATCACAATTCCTGACTTGAAATTATACTGCAAAGCTACTGTGATAAAAATCAACATGATATTGACAAGGAAATAGACCTGAGGATCAATGGAATAGATTAAAAGATGCAGAGGCCTCTACAAACACACTCAGCCATCTGATCTGTGACATAGGGGCCAAACACGTTTACTGGAAGAAAGATAGCCTCTTTAATAAATGGTGCTGGAAAAACTGGCTTCCTACATGCTGAAAACTAAAACTTGACCCAGATCTATCACCATGCAAAATGGATTAAAGATCTAAACATTAAAACAAAAACATTCAATCTCCTGGAAGAGAAAATAGGAGGAACTCTTGAAGTCATAGGGGTAGGCTAAGAGTTCATGAACAAATATGTATTTGCACAGGAAGAATTAATATCTGGATCTCCTCTTATTGAGAAATTTTTGCAGGTCAAAAGAAGTTATCACCAAAGTGAAAAGACAACCCACAAATTTTGAAAATGTCTTACTTAATAAACACTCAGATAAAGGTCTGCTGTCTAGAATTTATAAAGAACTAAAATGCAATAGAGCCTTCAAATTTAAAGACCTAATCCAGAAGTGGACATCTGAGATGAATACACATTTCTCAGAGGATTAAATTAAAGAAGTGAATAAATATGTGAAAAAACGTTCCACATCACTAGCCATTTGTGAAATGCAAATTAAAATGAGATACCATCTCACTCTAGAAAGAATGGTTATCATAAAGAAATCAACCAACAACAAATGTTGGAGAGGATGTGGGAAAAAGGGAACACTTCTCCACTGGTGGTAAGAATGTAGATATAAATAAAGGGCCATTTTGTAGTAAATATATATATATATATATATATCTGTACGTACAAATTAGGTTAGATATATAGCTACTTTCTCTTAGTTCAGTGAGAAGAAATATTTATACTAACAGTGTTTAGACGAGATATCATGTCTGCATCTTGTACTATGAAAAACTACTATGAAGACAATATGCAATGTATTATTAATTACTGTAACTGTCCTATTAACCTGTTTTGAAACTGTCTCATTTCTCAATAAAATTAATTTACAAAAAAGAAGCAAAGTTTTGAGTGAGTTCTTTAAAATATTTTAATAAACATGCGAGCAAATCCCACGCTTAAAGGATGTGAGTGGATCCCTGCCCACTTGGCGCTGGCATCGCTGAGCTGGGCTCCTTGGGCGGCACGCAGCTGCCCACTCCCGCTCTGCCAGCGGGCGAGGCTCCCTTGCACTCCTTTCACAGCCAGGCTTTCCTCTGAAGGAAGCGCGGGGCTGACTGCGCTCGGGCCAAGCTGTTTGCCCACAGGGGAGTTAGGACCCAAGACCTCCAGGCCCAGCTGTTGCTTGCTCAACAGGGTTACTGGGAGGAACACAACAGGTGACTTTTCTTTGTACGGGTCCCTTGTGGGGCGAGTTATGCCTTTACTTTTCAGTACATGTGGCCTTGCGTGCAAGGGTGCACCCTGACAATTGGGGCGTGTGGAAACGTTGCAGTCGCCTCTAGAGCATATCCCAAAGATAGCACGAGAGTCACCCCGACACAAGGTGGAGCAGGCGAGCGCATGCCTACGGTACAGGCCCTGTGCTGTCGGCGGGGTCTTGGCTCATGAAGTGGTACAGCAGGACTAGCTCTCCCATCCGAGAAGGCTGAGGAAGTACAAGTGTCGATTGTGTGAAGTAGGTTTGCCCTCGCTCTCCTTGGGTAAAGCTTCCCTCTGAAAGGCAGGCTTATCCGGCTCAACCCTGCTCAGAGGTGCAGCCGTGTTGCTTCACACCAAACCAGAGAGATCAGCTCAAGGAAGATACGCAGCGACGACGTAACATGAGGTGGTTAGCGATCCCTTGGCTGTCATTCCCTGTTTTGTTCCCCAGTTAGCATTTAAATCTGACACTAACACATGGGATTCCCCACACCCAGAATCTGCAGGGAGGGCGGAGGAGACCCCTCGCTCGCCTCTCCATTTCCAGAGCTCCTCTGCGTGGACTGCTGTTGTGGAGTAGCGGTGAGGCCACGGTGTGTTGTGTTAGGGAACCCGGGGATGGCGACCAAGAGAGGAGGACTCCCCCTCTACACAGGGCAGGAGAGGACTGTGTGTGGTGGCCCTGCTCACGCAGGAGGCGCTGCCACCTTCCTGGTCCCAAGAGCGGGAGCAGCTTGCAGGCAGTGTGAGCTCATGTGGGCCCGCGGAGTGTGCGCACTGCTGCCCACAGCGGCAGAGGAGCCCAGGCCTGGAGAAGGACCTGGAGCAGCGGGGGAGCGGGAGAGTCACAGGGGTGTCCCGAAGGAGGAGAAGGGAAGGAAATGACGTCCGAAGGCAGAAGGCGGGCAGGGCCGGCGGATGCAGGAAGATGCTGACGCAGCAGCTTTGAGCCACTAGCGAGGGTCATTGGAACCAAGGGCTCAGAAGAGTCCGCCCAGCTGTTTAATCTTCGGGAATGCGCACTGCGGCAAAGGATGACAGCTCCTGCAGTCCATGGTTTTGGCTTCTCAGGGGTCTGGCAGGAGATGGTAATTCCCCTCCAGAAGAAAAACAGAACCCTGTGACCCAGGAAGAGGCGTAATGACCATCTACTCCTGTGCCGAAGAACCCCACATACCTGTCCCCCTCCAGACCGCAGCAGTTCTCTGCTCCCACCCCATAACCCCCAGCTGACCAGAGAGCCAGGTAACAGTCTTTTTTTCTGGCGTGTGGCTCCTTGCCCGTGGGCCACGCTGGCTCCCGTAGGGTCGCACTGCCATCCCTTGGGATGGTCCATGCTAGGAGCAGCTGACCCGCAGCAGGGAGAGCTAGCTCACTACCAGGCATGACCGCGACAGCAGCGCTGGAGGCCAGCGAAGCGCACCGACAGTGCAGCCCGTCAGCACAGGGTGGCGCTGAGCTGCGCGTCCGGAGCCACAGCGGGCAGAGAAGCTCTGCAAAGAGCGGAACTGGCCCTGCAGGAGGGGACCGGAAGTGCCGGGAGGAGAGAGAGGCCGAGCGAGAGATGCACAGCCAGCCTGCCGCCCGCCGCGCTGCCTCTCCCCGTCTCTCTGTTGCACGCCTCCTCCTGGTGCCTCCTCCTCGGTGTACTTTTAAGATGCTGTCCAGCCTGGTCTCCTGAGCCACGCTTTGAGAGTTGCCCGTGACCCTGGAGTTTCCTCTTGTGTCTGTGAGGGTCACGTGCTAATAGCCTTGTTGTCCTGGTAATCTGCTTCGTGTTGTAAATTTCTCCTCCCCTACACAGGGAATGGAAGGACATCTTTAGAGAACTGAAGTCCCAGCCAGGTCACGTGTGGGGCTCAAGGTGCCAAGTCCCGTGGAGTGAGTACTCGAAGCCACCCAGTCATGGAGGCATCCGGATGAACCTAAGTCCCCGTCGGTGATGGTGAACAAGGGGCAGGGGACAGCAGGGAGCAGTTGTCCACAGCAGATGAGGCCCTACTCACAGGCACCCGGAAGCTACTGCTGAGTTAGTGCCTGTGCAGTGTCATGGGTAGACAGAAAGGGAAGAAAGCCACCAAGACCTGGGACACGACCCGTAGAAGGAACCCCAAGACTTCCAGCCTTCGAGGTTGCAGAGGCTCTGCGTTTTATGCCTTGGTGTGTAGTGCTCAGTGTGAGGTGGGCTTTTAGAGAGCACAATTCAAGAGCGAACTGAGGGGCCAGGCTGAGCGGCAGGTGGGTGAATGGCGGCTGGCTTGGCGGTGGTAACAGTTAAGGCGATCAAGGGCCGGTGTCAGTCAGGAAAGGTTTCTGCTGATAGGCTGAGGGCCCGGGATTAAGATTCAGAGGATCATCGCATGCTGCGCTTTAAGCTCCACAGGACAGGAAGGAATCAGCTGCTGAAGCAGGGCTCTCAGGATAAAATGACAGGCAAATCCGACCAGCAACACTGAATAGGGAAAGATGACATGACCTGCTTCTGGGCCCAAAAACTAAAGCTGGAAATAGAAAGTGGGGCACGTACTGCTCCACTGCTGTGCCAGCACGGCTGTCGTGGGATAATGAGCACATAGTCGGGTGACTACAATGAAGCCCCGGGTTGTGCGGGGCGTGGCGGGCCTGTGGCCCAGGGAACAGACCCGCTGCAGGCAGGAGGGAGTAGCACCATGCCCAGGCTGTGAGCGGGAGCTCCCTTGGGCTCTGCCAGAGTGGGCCACAGACCAAGCCTGTCAGGGGGCTGCCTCCCGTGTCTGCTTGTGCCCACTGCCGCCCGTGCCGGCCATGCCTGGGCCTGGGCTGCGCAAGGCCTGCAGAACCCTCAGGCATTTCCCCTGCAGGAGCTGAGTGGGCCACAGAAGAAATGTCTCTTAAGAGAGCCGGCCTCTCCAGGCACCAGCCCCCCACCTTCTACACCCACGCCGCCCAGGCCAGCTTATGTCTGGACTGGCGGGCACAGAGGACAGTGTGGCTCCTCCTCTGATATGGGGAGATATCACGGCACAGTCACTTGGTTTTCCAAGGTGTCTGGGTGTAGCCTGTCTGAGAGCCCTGGACATGGCGCCTATCAGTTATCTGAAGTGCTGGGATAACACAAATGGCATTTCTAGAAAAAGAAGGAACTGCTAGAGAAAATGCTGATGCATGAGACTCAAAGTAAGAGATGTGCTCAGAAGAGACGGGGAATGCTCAAGCCTTAGATATGTCTCATGGTAAAAGGCCTATTGCAAGCAATCCCCCTCAGACTCCTCCTTTTGGTTTGGACACATGCACAGTTCTTGCCACACTTGAAGCAGCTCTGGAATCCTCTGTACCAGGCGTGATCAAGAACACGGTAAGTGCTGCAGACAAGCTCCATCTGACGGAAAAGTGAGTCATGAAACCACGACACCGTGTCCTCACCCACCTTCTTCACCGGGTCTGGCACCGGGTGGCTTCTGGCTCTTCCTGCAGTCTCCAGGGCCATGACAGGGAAAGGTTTTCAAAGGATTCAGGACATCAGGGCAGCCGCTATCACCTGAAAGCCATGTCATGACGCAGCGAGGATCGGCCCTTGTTTCCTCAGTCCTCAGCTCTTTGTCCTTGGGGAAAGGATTCTGTGGAGACCCCAGCAGCCACACGAGGTCCAGATAGACATGGCTGTGAGGCGAGCTTAGGAAGAGTTACCCCTCAAGCCAGAAGGTGGCAGCGCCACAGGGGAACCTGCAGGGAGTACGGTGTGGATGGGTCTTACACATACAGGTTATTCATGGAGTCCAGGGAACAGAAGTAACTCTGATGCTCGTTGACACTTTACTTAGAAGTCACCTTGCAATTGTACAACGTCTCCTGTCCCTTTTACATAGCAGGGCTTCCTCAGGGCTTTGAGCCAATGAAGGACTTCAGAAAGAAAATTCAGGAAGACAGACCCTTAATTTGAACCAGTGCCCAGTTGAGCAGGTGCATCTTTGTTTCCTGGTACCATCGGCTGGTGTGTGGGCTGTGGCAGCTGCAGGCCTTGTCCCAGAGGCTGCAGGCCAGGTGGCCAGGCCCAGAAGGGATGTGCAGAGTGCGTCCACGTAGTATTCGCTGCGGTGGGCCCACGTCCTTGCAAGTGGTTATGGAAGGCTGCACTCTGAAGTCCTTGACAGGGAGGTGTGCTGCTTGCCCCGTCACTGGGCCTCCTGATGTCCCTCCAGCTGCCCAATGCTACAATTGTGAATTAAAGACACCAGGAAAGGGGTCCTCCAGAGTGGCTTCGGAAGTGTCCCCTGGGATGTGGCAAGGGCCCGGAGCGACGGGCGGGCTGCTAGCAAGGCGTCCCACTGCAGCACACTGTGCGCTTCAGACACTCACAGTATTCTGCAGTGACTCCCAGTACATCTGCCCAGCACCTTCCATGTGCCTGCCCTTTCTATGCTGTAAGCACACAGTGGACTGAATTCATAATAATGAAGTTTTAAATTTGCTTGTTTCCCACTAAGTGCTCAATCATTTTGGTCTATGAAATAAACTAGTAGCAAGCAGATCAACAGGAAAAACCTGGAACAAGCTTGCAGAAACCCAGGAGCTCCCTACTGCACCCACACACACACACACACCACCAGAAGGAGAGGAGCAGAGGGTGCAGGGCACTCCCGGGGCCCCCTGGGTGACAGCCACCCTAGACTCATCCCAGGTCAGGGTTGGAGCCACCCTCTTCTCCAGGAAGTGCTGCTGTAGCAGGAAGGGGCTCCGAGGATCCTGCTACACTGCCTGGTTTCTGGTAGCAACTTCCTCTCCTGACCCTGTGATACTGAGCAGCTGCCTAGGCTCGGACCTCCTGCACTCTGGACTCAGGACTCAGTGACCTCGGACAAAAGATGCAAATTTGTTTCACAGAACAATAGCCTTATGGCAAGTTCAAGCACAGCCTGTCCCTAGGAAGGAGACTTAGCTAGTCCCTGTGAGTTTGATTCCCACTGTCCCCCTCCCCCCCCCAAAAGAAACTTATAGAATGATGGGGATGCAGCTTCATACAGGCCAAGCAAAGGAAACAGCAAGAGAAAAACAGATCAGCCTCTTGGAGTCAATCCTGCCCACACTCTCTCCAAACAGCCTCTGGAGATGGCACAAGGCGGCACTGCCTGGCTTCTAACTCAGCAGCTGCAGTGCCTGTACTCAGGTCAAGAGTCACATACAAAACCCAGATCAGATCTCCTCTTCTGGACCACACCTCCCTCATCTCCTTTCATTAAATATTGGTTTTTAGCTTCTGGCCTCTAGTAAGAGTGTGCATACATACACATGCACGTGCACACATGCATAAAGTAACCGTGTACTCAAACAGCGGTTGATCTTACTGTACGCAGGGCTTGCCGACACCATCCTAGGCTACTGCTCGCCTCCATGACACAGTAAGCTCCTGAAGAGCCAGGAATGGGTCACAAGGATGGCATTGAAGGGACGCTGGTATCTGTTTAAAACTGGAGTCCTTATGTCTACTTCAGCATACAGGAAAGGGCAGGTGAAACTCCGCCTCACACTGGGCATTCCGGAAGCCTCACAGAGCTGAGAACCTGAGGCTGGTGAAAGCAAGCATTTGGGTGGCAGAGTGGAGTGCAGACACTGCCTGGCAATCCAGACCCTTGGCCGCTGAGCACCGCCCACGCTGCGGCACCCCTCCAAGCCTTACAGAAAACCGAGCCCTTCAGCCCCGCCTCTGTGAACGTCCAGCTCTCACTTTGCTCCTAGGAGGCATTTCTCCAGCCCTCAAGGCTCGTGAGACCACCAAGGCTTTCTGATCCCAGCCGCAGGTGACATCTCATCTCAGACCACACAACGGGAGCAATCTGGGGGCTGCAGCCGCCGCTCTGCACACAGGATGGGGCTGAGGCAGCACAGACAAGTGCTGAGGAGCCTGTGACGTACCGGCCCGCTCAACCCTGCTTTCCTTGGAAAGTGGTGGGGGGAAACAGCAGCAAGAGGGCCGACCCACTGACAGCCATTGCCGGCTGCTGCTTCTGTGTGGGGTGAGAGGGGAGTGCATGGCCCTGCTGGCTGCCACTGGCCTTTCTCCCTCTGATCCTGATGTCCTGGAGGGCCACACTTTGCTCAGTCTCACCGTGGAAGTTGTGCCTTTCCATGCACATGGAGAGCCACGTTGGCCCCAGGGATGCGTGGCCTGGTCTGCAGGGGCCTGGCGCTCCAGCTTCCTTCAAAATGATGGCTCCTGTAACTCTCCTGAGCACTGCCCGGGAGGACACTGCCCCTTCAAGGGCTCCCCACCCGGGATGCACGTCAGGTAGTGGCACCCGCACCCAGGCCCAACCCACCCGTGGGCTTCTAAGCCCATCCTCTGCCTTGAGTTGGAGATCTGAACTTTCCTAGCTTTCCTCCTTCTGCCCAGATCTGGCCCCGTATGTGGAAGGAGGGCACAGCAGGGTGCTTCAGGGCCGGCACAGGCAGGGCTGGCACAGGCAGGGTCTGTATGCTAGTGCTGCTGGGCTTTCACATCTGCTCCTGACTTCTGAGGTTTAAAGGGTCGACAGATTGGGGAGGCAAAGAAAAGAAACTGAAAGCTATCAGATCAGAAGGCTTAGAGAAAAGAATATGGCCCAACCAAGCCTGGGAAGAGCTCAGCTGAACAGCAACCTCGCAGGCACCCAGGTGTGGAGAGAGACCTGCAGGGGTGGGGCTGCAGGGCAGAGAGGGGTGAGAAGACGCAGCAGGGCCCAGGGCGCCCGACCCCCAGAGATCCAGAGCCTGAGGAGGGCCTGAGGACAGTGGCCAGGACTCCTGCAGGGCTGCAGCAAGGGCCTTCTGGCCGGGAAACAAGCAGGTGGAGAGGCCAGGGTGTCACCAACAGTCCTGCTGGGAGCAGTCCTGCTCTCCCTTGTAAGGAAGAGCAGCTTCTCCTCCAAATAAACTGCGCAGGGTTTAGAAGTGCGGCTGAGCGGAGCACCTCACGCTCCCCTCGCCCTGCCGTGCTCTTCCTTGATTCCGTATCTGCTCACCCGGCTGTCGTCCAGTTTCCCGTGGTGGATCTGACTCCTTGGCCCCCGTACTTCTGCACAGAGCTATGGGCAGGCTGAGTGTGTCGTGGTCATCTCCCTGTGCTGGGCTTCCTTGTGGACTAGGAGGGAAACAAACACACAGCACAGCACCCCTCACCAAGAGACCATATGGGGGGAGGAGACACCAGGCACCTGCCCACGTCACCCTGCAGTAAGGCAGTGCGAGCTGGGAGCAAGCTCACTCGCTGGGAGCACAGTGCCACCTCCTGCTGCAGTGTGGGCCCAGAGGTGCCCGTGCCAGGCTTTGCACCAGCCTGTGGGCTCCAGGGATGTCGCTAGAAGGCAGAACCAAGTGAGAGGAACCCGGGAGGGCACCCAGGCCCTTCTGCCTCCCTTCCTCTGCTGCCCCAGCTCGAGGAGAGCTCACCAGGGGCCGAAGCTCTGCAGCTGTGATCCAAATCAAGCATTCCTCTAAGAGTTTACCGCGCTTCTTGGGTATGGGTGACGGCACCAGAAAATTAGGGCCTTCCCTGTTTTCTCTGAAGACAACAGAAAAATCACAGAAAGCCGCTTCTCACCATCCCCGAACAACCTCACCACCAGACTTCAACTCCCCCAACCCCCAAAGACCTTCCAGGTCAACTGCGAGACAGCGTTGAGAAGCAGGCCGAGGGCACAGCACTCCGGTAGGTCAGGAGACGGGCTGCCCAGCCCCATAAATTATTTTAGAAGCAGAACATTATTCAGGAAAGGTGGGCAGAGGGCTGCCGAGGAGCCGGGAGTGAAGCAATTAAAAATCTGAAAATCTCCCCGGAGTCTGAGAGGTGGATTCACGACACCAAAGAGTGAAACAGGTTTGCTATTCTACTGCAGCAATGGTTATATTTTCAGTATAGAAACTAAGTTCTCTAGTCAAGCACAAGTGACGCAAATAAGGAAGGAACTAGAGTGGGACCTGGGATCTGAGAGGCAGGACAATGTCCTCACAGAGGGGGACCCTGGGCTTCAAGGTCACTTCTCTTATTGTAGGGCAAAGTATTCTAATTTTGTTTCTCACACATGAAAGAAACTGGCTTTACATCCTATTTAAAAACTCAGTGTACCTTTTGAAGCTATCTACAAGCAGTGATATAAGGGAATATTTTGGAAGAAAATAAATACAAGAAGAATAGCTGATTAGATATTGGTAAGTGGAGTTACCCCTGATGCAAAATGGTGAAAGGAAGAGCTGAGTGACCTACAGAAGCCATGACAACCTCATCCCATAAAGCTTAGTGAGCAGAACCTCCACGGAAACTGCAGCAGGCCAGGCTTCCAAGCTCTGGGGACCGACCAGAGGTCGGGAAGCAGGAGTGCGGCGAGCTGAAATGGCAGCAGAGGGGCCAAGGACACAGGCTGGAAGAAGGACTGCAGTGGGAGACGGCCTGGTACACGGCATTCAGCCTGCCCTGGCAGAAATAAAGCATAAAACTGACCACGGCCCTCGTCCCACCCAGAGGGAGAGATGCCCCGCCGCTTCTCCTGGACAGACCTGGAGAAAAGCTTCAGCCTCCCAGCATGGGCGAGGCCCCAATGTTATATCAATAGATGGATAAATACACTAGCTTCCAAAGACCGACATCGCTTTCGTTGCCATTAGAATAGGGCATTCTTGGCACAAGCAAGTGTCTCGGTCTAACTTGAATAATCTCACTTTTCCTCCAGCATCTTTGGGCTCCTCTCGAAATGTCCTTCTGATCCAGCCTCTGAGTCTTCTGTGCCAAGTCCAGAGAAAACCAGCATAATATTTTTTCATAACCAAGCTTGTGAGAATGCGTTCATTCAGTGATCATTTTTAAGTACCTACTATCTGCCGTGCACTTTTCTGAGAATTACTTCAGTAGTAACCAGCTCTGAATGCGCCATCTTTCACCTGTTTCCAACATTTAAATCAAACCCACGATAGAGACCCACTGTATCCTGAAAGACTGGGAAATGAGTTCTGGTGTCCCATGGGCTTAGGGGTGACCCGGCTGGCCCTCAGTGGCACATTCCAAAGTAAGGAAGTGCTCTCATCCAAAGGACTAGCGAGGGTCTGGTGCGAGGTGCGCTCCTCACCCTGACGGGATGCTCTTGGTGGGTCTGCGCGGAGGAAGCCGGCCTCCAAGTCATCAAGTCGGCTAATTACAGAGTCGTGGGGGTCCCAGAACCAAGGGCGACGGGCGCTCGGAGACTGACTTCAGATCCCGGTCCCTGGATTAACCCTCCTCTTCCCACACGCCAACCTCCTCCCATCAGTGCCTGCTGCTCGCTGCACTGCTCACCAAGCTCTGCCCTGTTCCATAAAAACTCCAACCTCTGCTCCCACCTCCAGGGTCTCTGCCCAGTCTTTTTTTCTCTCTGTATTTTAGAGAAGAGTCAAAGGGTGTTCAGGGTCTCACTACTAGATAGGACTGAGAGTGATCCTCTTGTTCACAGCCTCCCAAGAGCTGGGATTACAGGCACGTGCCACCAGGCCCAGCCCTGGGAGGTGTGGGATCGAATCCCCAGCCCCTGTGCCTGCTTGTAGGTGCTTTAATCTGCTGAGCTACTTGGCTGGCCCTTGCCCAGTCTTTGGACCGCCCTCCCATGGCCTGCGGTAAAGGGTTTCTTTGCTTTTACCTTCTTCTCTTTCTCATCACAGGAAGGAACCTTTAATTATAGGATGTATGTGTAAGGTCAAAGGTCACACTGTACTCCAGAAATACACAGAAGCATGATGGATTGATTATAATTCTGGAAAAGCAATTTTAGAGAAATGTGCCTGGGCAGAGACCATCGCGAGCCCCAGCCGGGAAGGGAGTCAAGTGCCCCCCGGCCAGCGTGGAGCACCCATGGCATCTCGAGCTCCCAGGGGTGGGCACTGCAGAGGACGGAGAGTGAGCTCCTGAGGATGAACACAGCCCAGGGAAGGAGCTGCTGGGGGTTTACCCCTCCTGGGGCATGAGCTACTGTAGGGAGAGCTGGGTCTGGCTCAGTCTGTGCCCATGGCAGCGCCAAGCACAGACTCTGGGCGGAGTTAGTGCCACTCCAGGGCCAGTAGGAACCAAAGACAGCCGGTGTGCTTGGGAAGAGAAAATGAAATATACTTGGAAAGAAAAAAGAAAGTAAGGTATAAAAGTAAGATGTGATGCAGGGAGGCACAGGCCTGTAATCTCAGCACTCTGGGAGGCTGAGGCAGGGGGATCCTGAGTTTTAACCGAGCTGGGCAAGAGAGTGCCTCAAAAATCAAAACAAAAGGAAACAAAGCATGTCTGCCTGTGTAGCTCAGTGCAAAGGCACTAGGCTCAATGCACATTACTGCAAAGAGGAAAACAATCACATGTGCACGTCTTTCGCATTTGGGCCTTTTCTCAGCCTTGATAAGCCTCCTGCCGGTCAGGCAGTTTGTGCATTAGGGGTGGCCTCACGGGCCGTACAGGATAGAAATGGGCTTGCAAAGGAGCCAGGTAAAAAGCCCCCCACCCACCCAGGGGACGGCTGTGGTCCAGCCCCTGGGAGGGGCTGGGTTTGCTCCTGTTCTGTCACCCTGCCCTGCGCACAGGAGGGAGGACGGGCTAGTGGGAGCCTCTGCACAAGGCCTGGTGAGGAGCAGCAGGAGAAGGGCTCTGTCCTGCAGGCCTGGCAAGTTTCCTTGGGAAGATAAACCAGCAGAGAGCCCTCTGCATTCAACTAAGACCGGGGAGGTCCTGAAACCCCTTACCACAGGAGCCCAACTCCTGCCCCAAGCCGGCGCTGCCCCTTTCTGTGACTGCTTCCCCCAGCCTGTGAGGACATCTCACCTGGAGGGCGAGCGACCGGACTCTCTCCAAAGTTAGCACGTGGTTCCCAAGAAACACCAGCAGCTACCGCTACAGTCTGGGAAAGTGTCCACCCTAGAGTGGCATTCTCAGGGGTGACCAAGCTCCGCACAAAATGCCAAGGAAAGCTCAGTCAGTGTCGTACCTGTGCAGGAGGGAGGAGTGGAAATCCAGGGAAACGTGGCGGCCCTGCTGTGTACGCGCATGCTCCGTTGCGGTGGCATCGGAGAGCGGAGTGAGCGCTACGTTTGCGTTCATAGGTGACAGCGACAAAAAGCTGTAAATAAGACAGAAAGCCCTCAGCTGCTGCCAGGCTGTGCTTTCCCTTCCTAGCTTCGCTGTCAGCAGCTCGCAGGCGCCGCAGGCTGCAGTCCTCACATGAGGGCGAGCGCAGGCTCCATCCTCTGTGGTCTCGGGGCTCCCTTCCCCTCCCCACCCAGCCATTTACGAGCTCTACTTCCACATTTCCCATCAGATCTTTTTTTGCCCTAAGTCTCCTTCTTTCCCTGTCCCACCCATCTCTTGTCCCTCTTCCCAACTGGCCGGCCCATTCCCTCTCTAGGTGTCCCCCCAAAGCATGACAAGCCGC
Source organism: Ctenomys sociabilis (assembly GCA_004027165.1). Classification (NCBI taxonomy): domain Eukaryota; kingdom Metazoa; phylum Chordata; class Mammalia; order Rodentia; family Ctenomyidae; genus Ctenomys; species Ctenomys sociabilis. The sequence continues at coordinate 18,861 of PVKA01027483.1, forward strand.
TCAGCACAATGCATGCTGGCCGATGTTTGTAGTAGCACAGCCCACAGGAGCTGGATCTTGGCAGTCCACACGCCCGTCAGATGAATGGATGGGGAAGGTGTGGTGTTTATGCACAGTGTAGAACTACTCTGCCCTAAAGAGGCTGAACTTGTCAATATCCTGCATCTGACTCCAGGGTAAGTGTGCGACTTTGGACCATAAATGAATCTACATGGCCAACACAGAAGTGAGGGCCAAGAGATCCTGGGACTCTCACACAGAAGGGGCTCAGTTTTGGGAGACCTCATTTTCCAAAATCCTTTAAAGCACTTCGTGAAATTTCAAACAACATAAGGTTCTGACCTCTCGATCAACTCGGCAGTGGCGCTCTTTGAAAATTCAGAGTATATTAAATTTGCAGAACACATTTAGAAAGTACATGTTGAGCGGCACTGCCAGTGAGGCCCACACTGAGGAGCTGCTCTTCACCGCACAGCTGGAAAATCCCGGGAGCAGTGTGCCCTGTTATCCTGGGAGGCCTGTGGTGCATCTGCCTGGCAGGCACAAGGCAGCGCAGTCTAACCAGAGACATCCCAGCATGCCCGGCCCTGGGCTCTGAGGTGGCCCTGGGCCCTGTGCAGAGACTCCCGGGCCCGAGGTGGCTGGGAGCCTGACCCCCGCAGTGCCATGGGCCCAGCTCAGAAGGCCCGCGTGGCTCCAAGCACTTTCGGCCACCATCCTGAATGGAGCGCACCGGAGTTCCTCTTCTGCAGCTTCCCTGTTGTGTGGGGGAGGGTTGGCCTGCTGAACACTTGCTGTCCTCCACCAGTGCCCCACACCTTCTCTGTTCCCCCACTCCTCATTTAGATCCTGCAGCTGCTGAAGGAAGGCTGAGCAGCAAGCGGGGGACGCTCCCGGAACTGCCTTGAGCCTGCGTGGGCGGCTGGACCAGGGTGTATTCGGCGGCACGGTGGGCAGGCCAGGGCTCTAAGCCACCTGGAGCCGAGTCATCGAGCTCCCAGTAGCGTAGAGGCTACTGTTTCCTTAGGGGCCTCCGTTCTCTCTCCCTGGGCTGAGACAAGAGTCCCGCAGCACCAGGGCCACCAAGCCATGGCTCCCACTGCTGCTGGACAAGCACTTTGCCTGGGTGCCAGCAGAAGGACACTGGCAGCCAGAACCGCCACCAGCAGGGACACTTGCTTCCCAGGTAAGAAGCACAGCCTTTTTCTTTCATCCTGGACACAGAACTTTTGTGTTTGCACCTGATTTCCATCCCAGACACTATTTTACAACAATGGGCTAGATGGTAGGATGGCGTTTTGATGCTCTTAAAGTCACTATGATTAGGTGCAAAATGTGGCTCTTTCATTGGTTATTATACTAGTTATTTACTTACTGAAAAGGAAGTAATTTTACTATGAATTAGTTCTCTTTCTTATTCTTAATCCTAATCAGTATAACATATTGATCTTTCTTGAAATCATTATAGTTATCAAATTTATTTTCAGAATAGTAAAAGGATTTTCATAAAAATTGTTGTAGGAAAACATTAGCTATCCTTGATGTAATGACCATTGTTTGAGAGGTAGTAAGCAATAAAGATTTTAAACAGAAAAGATTTTGTGGTGTAAAAGTGTAAAAACAAATGTACACGGAAACGGCCCTGCATAGGTACAGCAAGTCTGACCAAACTTTTACCCCAAGTGAGACACAGTGCAGAAAGATTATGACAGAACGCCCATGCTTAGAACACAATAGCAGGCATAGATATGAACAAAATCAGTCAAAAACATAAAAGAAAAAAATCACATTCACATTATCAATACAGATATGAAGCACAGAGGACTAAAGGAGCAAGTAAGAAAGAAATAAACACAGAAAACTGAAATCTCATTGGAAGCCTCCAAGTAAAATCTCTCTACGGACAGAGAAATGTCCAGGTGCCACAGCAGTGGAAATGCACCCCGAGGCCCGGGGCAGGAGTGAGGAGTCCGGCAAGTGTGCTGAGTTTTAAGTGGCGAACTCCAAAGCTCATGCTGAAGCCTGAAAGAGGAAGCAAGGAAGCCGTGGAGAACAGGGCCCGGCAGAAGGCAGGCCCCTCGGGTGCCGCAGCTCAGCGCAAGCCTCATGGTGCCAATCGCAGGTGGTGGGCCGGAGGCAAAGCCGGGGCCGTGGGACCGAGGATGCGAGAAGGCGGAGCCCGGGCACACCTGGGGCTGGGATCCCGGCAGCCACCAGAAATAAGAACCTGGATCCTGCCTGCACCAAATGGTGAGAAGAAGTGTCGGGGGGCAAAAACACAAAAACCTACAGCTAGGAAACAGCTAAACGCAAGGACGTGAAAGGCATTACTCCCCACTTCTCGTGCAGTGAGACTGTTGTACAGGAACACTGCTGATTTGTGAGTGTTGACTTTGTATCTAGCTATGCTGTTAAATCTGCTTAATAAAACCAGAGGCCTTTTTGGTGGATTTTTCGGGATAGTCTATGTACAGCACCATGTCATCTGCAATGATGATAACTTAACTTCTTCCTCCCTGTCTTCATTCCTTTTGTTTCTTTCTCATGCCTCATTGCTCTCACTAATGTTTCCAGAGCGGCCCTGAATTGCAGTGGTTACAGCGGGCGCACGTGTTGTACCCAAGGTCAGAGCGAAAGCTTTCTGTTTTGACCGGCTCTTCCCCTCCGCACATGTTCCTGGAAGTACCCTACCATGGAGATGCGTGTGTGTGTGTGTGCGTGTGTGTGTGCGTGTGTGTGTGCGTGCGTGTGTGTGTGTGTGTGTGTGTGCGCGCGCGCGTGTTCATAGCAACACGGTTTGTAACAGCTGAACCTCAGAAATGGCCCAAGCGTGCCTCGACTGGTGAATGGATTAAAGAATAGGGATGCTTTTATATAATAGAGTTTTACTTGGCCCTGAAGAATCAAGAATTGCGATGTTTACAGATAAATGGGTGGGCCCTACGACCGTAACTATAGGTGGAAGAAATCAGACACAAACGCGTAAATACCACATTGTCTTTCAGGTGTGGACAACTGAAAGTGTAAACAACCCCAAAATGTATAATACATGCTGTGAAACGCAAAGAAATTTTTAAAAGGAAAAGTGGACTAGAGAAAGGGAAGGAGAAAAAGAGAGGAAGAGAAAAAATGAGAAAGGGAAAAACCGGAAGCAGCTTTGTGAATGGGGAGGGGAGGAGGATGTGGTGGCGGGATTAGGACACCTGCTGTGTGCAACTCCTGCCACCATTATGCACACCAGCATTGCCCCGAGAAACTCAGCCAAACAAGAAGGGGAGTGAGAAAACCTTCCTGATGCGATACTGACTTTGGAAGCTATGAAAAGTACAAGTACGTTAACAAAAATCAGAAATATTAAACACATCAAAGTCATCAAAATTAAACATTATTAAATGTGGCAATATCAAAGTATTGAGAAATTGGGCTGGCCAGATAGTGCAGCAGACTAAAGCGCCTGCTTAGGCAAAGCACAGCAGCTGGGGTTCGATCCCTGGCATGCTGTGCCCACCCCACCCCTAGGGCACGCAGAGAAGGGGATTAAGACTGGGCATGGTGGCACGCGCCTGTAATCCCAGTGCTTGGGAGGCTGAACACAGGAGGATCACTATGAGCCTGACCTGTGTGGTGAGACCCTGTAGACCCTGTCTTAAGTACAAAAAAAGAAAAAAATTAAGAAATTAAAACACCAGTGTAAAGACCACAGGGAAGGAGAGGCCAAATGCACAGGAGGAAGATGGTGGGAACCTGCAGGGTCACCAAGAACTAAGCCCATGGTGAGTGAGAGGAAGACAAGATACAACCAAGAAACAGAATGGCCAGTCACAGGAGAGGGTCCGGGAGCAGCGCTGACTCTGCGGGTCCCCAGCCTCACACAGCTCTGTGTCCTGGGGCAGAGCCATCGACTTCTGACCGAGGCGGTGACCAGCCCACCTTGGCTCTGCACACTCTTTGCACTGCCGGAGAACTACAGAAGTCTCGGTTTCCAAGGCTACAGGAAGGCGGAGCCTCCAGCACACAGAGGGCTGGGTGCTCCTGTGGCACCTGCAGGACACCAGGAGGGCGTGATAGCATGTGTCTCGGTGTCCCCCAAAGCCTCGTGTAGTCAGGGGCTTCAGGAATTTATGATTCATTCATGACCCAGCGCTGGGAGTGTGGGTGTGAGTGCTGCCCCCGCCCTGGGACAGATGGTCTGAGTGTGCAGTGAGGAGGGAGGGGCTGCTGTAGCCGCTGCTCCCCTTCGCCCTTTGCTGCTTTCTGCCACCATGAGCAGCTGCCCTCTGCCAAGTGCCACCCTCTCTGGAGCCAGCCGAGTATGGACTGAAACCTCCCTCACTGTGAGCTAAATAAACCTTTCCTTCTTAATTTTGGGTGTTGGGTATTTAGTCACAGAAAGAGAGAAACACAACTGAGACACAGGAAAGCACACAGGACCCTTCGCCCGGAGCACACCACTCGCCCTGCAGATCCCTGCCCAGCTCCGCTTGGCACGTTGGGTCACCCCTGCCCACTAGGTCACAGACGTGGGGCCACTGGATCCCCAGGTCTGGAGGCCTCAGAGAGGAAGATCGCGGTCCTCTGCTGGGGATCACGAGTGAGTGAGTGTCCGATAGGACATGGCATCAGCAAGGAAAATGCGCAGTGACACAGCCCGGAAGTTCCACGCCAGACACAGTGCTCAAAGCGTGTCAGCGTGAACTAAGGCGCTTGTTGTGTCACTGCTTCTAATGGGGGAGCAGGAGTGACTCTCCTGTCCTCCACAGCCATTGGCTGCTGAAATGCATAACTTATTTAAGAGGAGCAGTGTTCAGCTGCAGAAGGAAGCAGTGATGTGGGGGTGAGCTGGGACACACTCCAAGCACGTGAGCAGGGAAAACAAGCATGCTGGAGCCCTGGGAACGGGACAGGGCAGCAATGTGGCGAAGATCTGTGTGCGTGCATGTGTGTGCACATGTGTGCACACGTGTGTATGTTTTTGCATGTACGTGTGTGTATGTGAGTGCGTGTATTGTCCTCCATCACTTAACAGTGGAAAGCCATCCTGAGAAATGCACAACTAGGCAAGTTCACCATTGTCCAGACGTCAGTGTGTACTCACAAACACTGAGGTGCCCCGCTGCTAGGGATGTAGCCACGCAGTCACTAATAGGACGGGGTGGGTCACCTGAGCACACAGCATGAAGCCGCCTTTCACAGCTGCTGTAGCTCCCTCATCTGTGCTTTACGAACGTCTCACACCTTGCAGATTCAAACCATTAATATTTAGTTGAACATTGTGGTCGAACGTTTCTGCATACTCATCAGGGATATTACTCTTAAGTTTTCATTGTGGGCAGTGTCTTCCTCTGGTTTGGGTGTACGGGTGACCGTGGCCACATGGAGTGATTTCGGAAGCGTTCCCTCTGCTTCACTCTCATAAGGAATCATCAGTGATCAATGTCCTTTCTTTCTCAAATCAGCGGTGAGGTTCAGCAGTGAAATGCTCTGGCGGCACTTGGGGTGGGCATTAACTCACTGGATTGAGTTAGGTAGATGTGACCCTGTCTGGATTTGTGCTGTGCCCCGTGCAAAGCTCAGTGACGCTGTGCTGATTCCGTCTTGTTTGAAGGACTTGGTTCATTTAATCAAGGTTGTTGAGCTTGCCGGAGTGGGGCTTGTCGGAACATTCCCTCGCACCTGTTGGAGGTCGTGGCATCCAGAGATTCGGTTTCTTATTCTGATACTAGAGGTTCATGTCTTCTCCTCTTATTCTTAGTCTGGCTACAGGTTTATCTACTGCACCAATCCAAAGAAACAGCCTTGGTCTTTGCTGACCGTCTCTATGAATACTCTGCTTTCAATTTCGTGGAATTAGGCTCCGATTTTTCTTATTTCTTTCTTCCGAGGGCTTTCTGTTTCTCCTGCCCTTCTTTCTGTTTCTGAGCAGAAGCTTTGATTGCTAACGTGGTCCTCTGCAGCACCCATTTCTGTCCAACACGGGGCTCTTGCCGCAGACCCCGGATCTGGCCTGGCAATCTTCCTTTCATTTAGCTCAAAACACCTTTACGTTTTCATTGAACCCTGTTTTGATCCATATTATTTACAACTTTGTTTGGTGAGGTCTAGATACTTAGGGTTTTCTAGATGTCCTTCTGTAGTATTCTAACTCGATCTCGGAAGGAGGCACGTGTGCGTCCTTCGGCTTGTTAAGACGCACCTTGTGACTTGGAATGCTGCCTGTCCCAGGGAGCAGGACTCTGCGGGTGGGTGTGTCCTGCTTAGAGGACTCTTACGGGCAACATGGGCTCTGGCCCTGTTCTTCTTTTCTTTAACCTTCTTTGTATAGTTTTTTATGTAATTAGTACAGGGCCTACAGGATCTACAGAGTCTCAGTGCTTACACTGGACTCACAGTGATTCTCCTGCTTTTAGCCACCCAAGCCCTGGGATTGCAGGCGTGCACCACCACACCCAGTCATGTATCTTTTAAAATTAGTCTTTGTTAGTTACTTTTCTCAGTGCTGAGCGAAAATGCTCAATACCCAAAGTTAAAAGACAAAAGTTTTCTTAAGCTCCCAGCTTGCAGAGATTCTGTAATGGCCTGGCTCAAAAGCAGGGTGGCCTCACAGAGCATCTTGTGGCAGGCAGGAGACAGCAAAAGCAGCGCAGAGGCCCTGACAGTGTTTTCCTGCCGCTTCTACATTGTGTCTTGACTGCAGGAGTTAGGGTGGTGCTGGTCCGGTCACGGACTGATCCAGCCGTCACCTGCTTCGGATCCCAGAGTTGTGATCCCAGCATCACACTCAAATCAATCGCACGCTCTCGGTTCAACCACCTCCAGAATAACACCCTTGATTACAGGAAGCTTTGGGGGCATCTAGACACAGCTGTCACATTCTGCCCCTCACCCCCAAGGATGCACATGTCCCTTTATGCAAGAGGCACTTAGTCCCCCTCCGAGAGTTGTCAAAGTCCTAACAGTTCCAGCACTTCTGAAAAGCCTGAGTGTCAATTCCCTGGGATTTAATATGGGGTTTCTTGCAACTGCTCTGCCAAAACCAGTAACAACCAAACGAAACACACAGAGAAGCGTGGTGGTGTGAAATGCAAGTGACATGATGTCAGTTCCCAAGGGGAAAATGTGACCACAAGACAAGTTTGTCACCATCATAAATCACACTATAAAACAGCCAATGTTTTCCTAAAGTGTGGAGCCACACACTTGCAGATGCATTGCTCCCCAGTGCGGGTTCTAGGTGAGTGCCGATGAGGCCAGCCAGAAAGCACCCCATGGGTCAATGGGAGCCTGACCTTGGAATGTGCCGCAGGTGGTCGGGGCTGACCCCGGAACGTGCCGCAGGTGGTCGGGGCTGACCCCGGAACGTGCCGCAGGTGGTCGGGGCTGACCCCGGAACGTGCCGCAGGTGGTCGGGGCTCTCCCTGGAACGTGCCGCAGGTGGTCAGGGATGACCCTGGAACGTGCCGCAGGTGGTCGGGGCTGACCCCAGCAGGTGCCACAGGTGGTCGGGCTGACCCCAGCAGGTGCCGCAGGTGGTCAGAGCTCTCCCTGGAACATGTTACAGGTGGTCAGAGCAAGCTGCACTCTTGACAAGGAAGCAGTGGTCGGCCTCCCTCTCTCTGGGCTGCAGGAGTCCAGTACCTGGGTTGCAAAGCATCCTGAATCCAGCTCTAAGGAGCGGATTCTCCAGGCTGCTGCTCCTCTGTACTCTGTGCCTTCTCAGAGCAGCCTCCCACAGCTGCATTCTGCGGCTGCAGAGGGCAGGTCTGCTGCTTCTTGTGATGCCCTGGGCCCACCTTTTCTGTTCTCCCGGTCCTTCTGGGTGGTCCTGGTCTCCTTGCTCTACTTTTTCTGCCCGCTGCTCTACTCCAGCTTCCTTTCTTGCCAAGCAGAAGACATCTTAAATCACTGCAGGCCTGTCTGCTCTCAATTATCACTATAAATCTGACTGAAAGCTCCCGCCACAGCCACCCTCAGCAACAGTGAGGACTCCAGCTCCTCTGCTGATAGCAGAAAATCAAAACAAGCCTCCCCAGGAAGACCAGCAGCATTCCACCCTCCCCACAGGCTCTTATGCCATCTGGCAGCAATCCCAGGGGCACCTTCCATTCCGAGTCGCACTCAAGGTGGTCCTGACACAGGTGAATTTACATTTTCTACACTTGCAACCCCCTGCTGGCTACTCACCTGCTCCTGGGCTCTAGTGTGAACTTTCTCTGGCTCTACTTGGGCATTTAGGATTCTGTTTTCCCTGCTGGCTACACACCACTGCACTTTTGAAATTTTGCCCCGCATTTTGCCAGTGTGCCCCTGATCTAAGCCCACTTTCACAGGCACCTTGCCCCTTTGAGGTGTGCACAGGGCACCCTCAGCCCACCCACCTGCCCCTTGGAGCAGGGCTGCTGCTGACCTCTCCATTCTCTCGGACCACCAGCGCCCTGGTGCCCTTCTTACCCTGAGCAGAGCATTGGCCAGAAAATCAAAGGCAGATGGGGAGTTTAAGGCTGTGTTTACTTTCCTGAATTCCTTCCCTTTCTTTCTGATGGAGGCCTGAGTTCTGACCTCTGACCTCTGACCTCTGTGTTCTTTCTGAGGTTTTCAGCTCAGGGATCAGGACTCAGGCAGCAAAGGCCTACAGGTCTCTTTTGTTCTAAGCTTCTACCTGGGTTTCACTTTTAAATGATAAGGTTGTGTGTGAAGAATTGTAGGCGGGTGAATTTTGCTTTGCTTGTGTGCACTGCTAAGAGAATCTTTCTTCTGGGGAACAAACTGTCTCCCTCCTCAGCCCCTGGCAAGATTTTCTTTCTGCCTTTGATTTCTCTAAAAGAATATGCGATGCGGTGCGACTGTTCTTCCTGTTCCGCTGGTTGCTCTCCGAGCTCCCTGGGCCTCTCTGGCCCATAACCGCATGCAGCAATTCTCAGCCATCACCTTCGCTATTTCCTTTCCTCCTCTCTTTATTCCGCTTTGGCCACTGCATGCAGGTTTTATCATTCGTGAGTGTGATTTTTCTGTGGTCCTTACATGTTCTGTGGAAGCTTTCTCTTCCTTTTCCTTTCCGTTTTGATCTTGGGAGGTCCTGCTGACAGCTTCACACTTCCCAGCTAGTTCCTCGCTTGTTGCTCAGTGCACTGAAAAGCCCATTAAAAACGTTCTTAGTGCCAGGGAGCTGGCTCAGTAGAATAAGCACTTGCCTGGCAAGCGCAGGGTCCTGAGTTCAATATCCGGCACTATAAAAAAAAATTCTTACGGGGCCGGCGAGACAGCTCAGTGACTGAAGCACCTGCTTATGCAGGTGCACGGTTCAATCCCTAGCACCACATGCCAGCCGGCTCCACCCCGGGAGCGCTGAGCCAGCCAGAGTCTGGAGAGGGGTGCTCACTTGGAATCCCAGCTCCGAGGAGGCTGAAACAGGAGGATCTCTGTGAGGCACAGCTGCTAGTGAGACCCTGCAACAACCAAATGACATTTTAAAAAGCTGCTTTTAGTTTCTATGACTGTGTTCACCCTGGACATTCCCTTTGCTCTTAGGGTTTCCTTCTGGCTCAGCCAGTCACCTGACCTCACACGGAGCTCATGCCCTTCGCTGGGCCCCATCTCATGTGAACTGCAGGCTCTTCCAGCCCCATAGCACCCGCCCAGCACCCCCTTGGACCCCTACACTGCCGCTGCCGGGAGTTGTTTTGCTGCTTTTGTTGTTTTCCTTTCCATGTTTCTTTCCTTTCTTTCTTTCCTTCCTTCCTTCTTTCTTTTTTTCTTTCTTTCATGCATTTTATTTATTTATTTATTTATTTTGCGGTACCAGAGATTAAACTCAGGACTCTGCACTTGCCAGGCAAGTGCGTACTCTACTGAGTTATCTCCCCAGCCCCTTAAATGTACTTTACTGCAGGGTCTACAGTTGCAGTCTCAGTGGGCCCAGGGGCCTGCACCAGCACTGGATGCTGGGGATCGAACCCTGGTCCCTGAACCTGCCTAAGCAGGCAAACGTGTCACCTGGATGCCAGGGACCCACTACATGAGGGGGCTGTGTCTGAGCTAACCCGAGTGGCTGCATGTGCCCTGAGCGTGCCCATCACATGTTCACCGTGTGCCCACCTTGCTTCTACTACATGCCCACCCTGTGCCCACAGCGTGCCTACCACATGCCCACATGTGCCCATCACATGTCCACTCCATGCCCACCATGTGTCCACTGTGTCCCTACCACCGGGCCACTGCGTACCCACCATGTGCCCACCATGTGCCCACCACGTTCCCACCCTGTGCCCACAGCGTGCCTACCACATGCCCACCATGTGCCCGTCACATGTCCACTCCATGCCCACCATGTGTCCACTGTGTCCCTACCACCGGGCCACTGATACCCACCACATGCCCACCACGTGCCCACCATGTGCCCACCATGTTCCCACCCTGTGCCCACAGCATGCCCACCGCATGCCCACCACTGCCACTGTTGCCCACCATGTTCCCACCACATGCCATGGCCCAGCCTGCTCACAATGCCCAGCAGCTGCTGCCAGGCAGGACGGAGCGTGGCCCAGAGCGGGCGGCGAGCTGAGCACCCCTCAGCTGTACTGAGTGCGAGCTCCAGGGGATGCTTCATCTGAACGGGGCTGATCTCTGCAGTTTGTCTCTCTCTGTGACTTGAAAGGTAGCGAAAGTCTCTTGTTTTTTCTGCAAACTTCCTAGGTGAGATTACGTCCAGGGCTGTGAAGCAGGGCCTCCATGCTTATCCAGTGTGGAGTTGGAGCTGGGGGTTGTCCTTGCAGGAAACCCAGCTGAGCTGCGCTCCTGGTGCTTCATGTTGTGCTCTTGCAGAGAGCTTTGACAAAACATCCGTCCAGTAATGTGCTTGCAAGTTTAAAATGGAAAAATACATGTGGTAGGGGCTCTGTCTTCTCTCTTCCCCCTCCCCCTCCCTCCCTCCCTCCCTCTCCCTTCCCCTCCCTCTACCTTGTGCGATGGAAGAGACTGTTGCCTTCCAGCACTTGTGATGGGGCAATGCTGTGCCTCACTCTACTGCAGCAGCTGCTGTCGCACCAGCTTGCACATCACCTGTCTGGAAGTTCTACTTAGAAACCAGAAAGATATTTCTCCAGATTTGCTCATCATTCTGCAGTGTGTAAATTTTTGCTTAATATTTTTCTACAGACAAAACTGCATCTGGAGTGCTGTCTTGGTGCACAGATATGGAAGGGAAGGGGAGGGGCAGGACATTTGGTTTGTTTCTGAGAAGAAAGCAAACTCTTGCCTCACCCCGCCTCTTCATCACAGTGTCCCCAGGACCACTGCTCACTGCTCTCAGGGACCGGAGGGCCCTTACAGAAGGAAGCAGTTTCCTTTGGGCTCTGGAACCGAGGGCCTGGCCAGGGCTGGAGCCAGGCTTCTGCAGCACTGGGCACTGAACCACGCAACCACCACGAAGCCACCAGAGTGTGGGCTACAGGGAACAGGCATAGAGGCAGGGGCAGCGGGGCAGCCAGTGCCACTGGGGACACCTGGGCAGGGTCACATGAGTAGCAAGGAGGGAGAGAACAGCCTGGGAGTGGGCAGAGTGACTCTCCTATGGGACTAGACCCTGGCCGCCCATAGTGCCTGGAACCAATCTTCCATGGATGGTG
>PVKA01027484.1:0-30481 GCA_004027165.1 Ctenomys sociabilis
ACAACAAAACAGCTCTGGTCATAAGTGCTAACTGCTTCCAGAAATCCATGAGGGTTGAGAAAGAGCACAAAATATCTTTTTAAGGCCACTTAAATACAGATTGAACTGTCATAAAGAGGCTAGCCATCAAATGAAAGTATGATAGTTCTGTATGATAGAAAGCTATTATTCCTCTGCTGAATGGGTGATATGCTACTTTTTGTTTCTATTGTAGCATTGGGCCCTGTACATTTTTGTTTCTTTTGGTGGAAGAGGAGACAACACAGAGATGACATCTTTGCCATTTGAGTACATTGTCAAGAGCTTTTAAAGTCTATTCTTTTGTCTTATAATTTAAAATGTTTACTCAATATCCTATCAAAGGTAGTATGAGGTTCAGCTTCATTAGTCTTGAGAATACTTTGGGATATAGGGTGAGAATATTTCTGGAGCAAGTTATTAACTTTTGTCAAGATACAAAACAAATGAGACACAATTTACCATTCCACTAGACATACAGATAGCCTTGTGGTTGTAAGATATTACAACAAGGCAGTCAGTTATTTTTCCCATTAGCAGGACGTAATGGTAATTTTTTTCAGTTGCTGTTGAAAAGAAGAATAAGTTAAGTAGGATTTACTGGATATATGCTAGATATATCCTGCTATTTTCCTGCTGCTCTTATTTTACATTATTATAATTTAATGTTATAAAATATTTAAGCATAATATAGGCACACAGTAGTAAGTATCTATGGTTTAGGCAGTTGTGCATTGTGATTCTTGTCAAGTCTTAAGAAACACAGGGATTCTAAAATGTATGTAATGTTCTTCTTAGGTACCACTCTTTGAATTACTTTAGCTTCCACCCGTTAGAAAACACAGTATTTATTATGAAATTATCAATCTTTACATAATATATTCTTTGAGCATTTAGAGATTGAGCTTTTTAAAACTTTTCCTCTTACATATTTCTGTAGTATAATGTGTGTGTGCGTGTGCGTGTGCGCGCGGGCGTGCATGCACTTGCACATGTGCATGTGTGCACTTAACTTGTGAAACACTGGGCATAGTCTTTTAAATTAGAATAGAAAGGTTCAGTGATATTTCCAACATTTTAAGAATTGTAGTACTGTATTTTAAAAATTTTGTGGTGATTTTTTTCCTTGAAGTGTTGTATGGTACATGTGTGTTTAAATAAGGTTGTATTTTACAAAGATTTTTCATGACTTTTGAGATAGAGACCCATTTAGGGTATTGCAGAATTTGTATGTCCCTGATTTGGAATGGTGATAGCCGTGTTTGGTAAATTTTAGTTGTAGGCAAGTCTGTGTAAGTATGGTATTGGTCTAGCCTTTCCTGCAGCAGCAGATATACTGATGTGGCATTTAGGATATGATTATTAAGGTAATCAAAATCCCTTCTATTTTCTCAGTGGTGGTTGCCACAGTTACCACATCATCCTTTCATTTTATCTGATATGCAGATGTATTTGTAAACCATGAAAAATGAAAGTATACATAGGAGGGTTGTAGTTTAATTGCTCCCATGTGAAGAGCGTTGTCCGCAGCTCCCTGCCAGTTTTGAAGGTCATTGCTTCATAAATGCAGACCTGGTCCTTATTTTTCACTCATCTGCTTTATTTATGCATATCTATTTTTTAGCCACAGTTATTACCTTTGTTATTTATTATTGGGAGAAAATAGGAAAAATTAAAAATGAAAAGCTACTTAATAATTTTTGGCTCAATCTTAATGGAATCATTTAAAATGCCTAGGCATGCAATATCCCAAGGGATATATTTTTAGTCATCTTTCATGTTACAAAAGTTTATAAATTATTAAGACTATATGTATTACAGAATTTCTAGTAAAATATATTGAAAGAGTATATTTTTAACTGGAAAGTACTAATAGCTTTTTTGTGATTACTGAAAGATAAAGCTGCTGCAGAAGTGAATTTAATTTTATTGAGGATACATTAAAATAACTGATTCAGCAGCTAGGTCAAGCTAATTCTTAAATAAGTTACTACCATAAATAAATGTGTACACAGAGTCTGTTCCATTGCAGTGCTACCAGTATTTGGATCTAGTTGTTGCTTCCCCCCTTAGTAATTTTGGCATCTAGTGGGGAGGGAGAGACAGAGCAAATGAATTGAGCCTGGGGCTCGCAGACTACCCTGTGCGCATTGTTATCTCTTTTCCCGCACAATAGCCTTATGGAAAGATTACATATTCACCATACCAGATGAAGAAAATGGGATTATGGATTGTTGGGAGGGCCCTTGTCTGTTGAATGGCTAACCAAACATTCTCTTAGATACCTTGCTGATATCTAACATCATCCATAACGAGAGATAGCTGGGAATATTTCTATTTCACAGATGAAAACACAGGTCCAAGGGGTCAAAGGTACTTAATCAGTGTTAGGAGCTGGCCCTGTCATAGTTAAACATCGGTCTTTTGTTTCTTAATCCATTTTTGTTTCCATGACATTCTGGCTCTCTGCAAGTCACTCCATTTTTCTTTGCCTTAATAACCTCATCTATAAAATGGAAATAATACTTATTTCATATCATAATAAAAAAGAGATTATTTATAAATGTTATAGTTAGGGAACATTAAAAAAACTAACATGCATCATGGCTTATTAATGCAAATAGAAATATAATGGAAAATGGTTTATTTTTTTTTTAAGAAAATAAGTTAAATCTTAATCCACCCCTGAAATGATTTCTCCTCAATCTCAGTGAAATTACAAAATCCCTGGCTGGGATAGCTTGATTCTTAGAGTTGTTTTTTTAAAATTCAAGAATTTCCATTACCCTTCTGTCTTATGAAGTCTTTGGCCTTAGGGGGGCATTTATTTATTTCTGAACTATAATTTATATTTTCTAAGAATTTCTGCTTTATATTTGGTAAGTAAAATCCCTTCTTAATGCAAAGTGGATGTTAGAAAATTAGGATAATTTTATTCGTAAAGAGAAACCACAAAGCTATTCTATCTTCATGAATATTGATTTTTTAATAATTAATTTTAACAGGTAATTGTGCTTGTAGCTTTATTATAGTAGCAAATCAGTTAGATTCTTGAACTGGAACAGCTCTAGAATTCACACTCTAGAATCCTAGAAGCACTCATATTTTTTTAATTTCTGTGTTAAATATTTAGTATATACAACTAATACAAATCTGCTTTCTTTAGTATAAAAGGTAAGTTCTAGATATGCCATTGTGCTCTGGTCTTTTTGCTTAAAGAAGTGTCGGTGGCAACCAAGAGCAATCCAGACCTATTCACCACAGAGGATTTTACTCATGAGTGTTTCTATGAATTTGCATTCTATCAAATGCTTGGACTGCATATGTTAAATGAGGCAAATTCAACTTAAAAGTATAATAAAAGAGCATGTGATTTTTGAGTCTTGTTTGTTACATTGCCCAAAATCTCATTTATTACAGCTTTCCTGTCACTAATATCCGACTTTTTTTTCCCCTTACATAGTCATAGTGGTTTATGTATAGGTTTGAACATGTCTAAAGCAAAATAAATAGGCAGTCATTTTAGAAGAGATATACCAATCATGTAATAATTACTATATTAAAACTGTTTAAAAGATCCATTTTTTAAAATGTATGTAGTACAGGTTCTACAGGATCTCACTATGTAGATCAGACTCTTAGTGATTTTCCTCTTTTCAGCTTCCCAAGCTCTGGGATTGCAGGTGGGTACCACCCCAGTCAGTCTCTATCGCCCTCTCAGTGTACCCCTGGGAGTGGGGCTGGCATGGAATGAAGAGCATCGAAGCCCAGCCACTGTGCTCTGCCTAAGCAGGCGCTTTAGTCCGCTGAGCTATCTGGCCAGCCCAGAGATCCAAATATTTTTATGATAGATTATAATTTACAATTTGTAAAAGAGAAAGCTATGCAAGAACCTATAGCTCCTAGTTCAATGAATCTGTTCTGATTTGTTTGCTTGCTGTGTTAACTTTCAATAATGATATTTCTTATGCCTGAAAACAGTAAACATTTTATAACTGTAACTTCTGTAATTTCATCCTGTCCCATTATAAATCATTTTCCTCTGCAATCCCTCCTCATGGTGAGAAGTACAGAATGTAAATGTATTTATGGAGTCTTTCACGTCTCTGGTAACTTTTTGCAGTTACTGTTTGTTAAATTAGTGGAACCCAGTCTGTAAGCACCTATGACTTTTTGGTTTATCCCTTAGAATTTCAAGCCTTTCAAGTTTCTTTCCCTGTTCAGGTTTAGAGAACTTGGTTTAAATGAATATTGTGTAGTGCAGTATTTCATGGAACATTAGAGGTCTGCCAGAATTAGAATTCTGAATGTAGGAATCAGTGTAGCCACAGAAGTCTCCCTCTTTCCTTTCTCCTAAATCAGACCTAAAATGAGACGCCGACCTCCCGGTGCCATATCCAGCCTTTTACCCCAATAGGAAGTTAACCATACTACCCAATCTGTTTCTAGTTGTGTCTATTTTAAGATACACCAGCCACATCTATAACATCCGACCCGATCTGCAGACCCTGTTTTGTGGATCAGCTTCTTGTGGGTTACTATTAACCCAGCTGTGCCTAGCCAGGGTTTTAACGACACGTGAGACTATCGTGGACTATTGGCAGCAATCTTCTAGCTTCTCTTTTTTATGTGGTGCTGAAGGCTGGATGATGTTGCTTTCCTAGAGGCATTCAGGAGAGGCAGTCATTGCCTCTTTTGTTTTTTGGCCTTGATGCCTCTGGCTCAAGATAGATACCTGAGTGGTTTTCTTTATGCAGCTGAGAAATTTGAAAGGTATTAAAACATCTTCATTGCTGTGTTACAGAGTGAATGGTGTTTTCTCAAAGAGAGCAAAATCGGGGGAGATGGCTCAGCAGAATAAGTGTTTCCCTGGCAAGCACAAGGGCCTGAGTTCAATCCTGGGTTACACACACACACACACACACACACACACACACACACACACAATCAAAGAGAGCAAAATACCTAGTCTTATAACCAGTCTAGCATTGAAGCAGGTCTTCTATTCATTTAAGACTGTAGGTTCTGCTGACCAATACAACTCTACACATTTTTGAAATATAGGTATAGGTATAGTCAAAGAGAGCCTAAAGATATCAGAGAGTCTTGAGTATACATTCTCTCAAACCCCAGTTTTTCTAATAACTAAACCCTAGATTTAAATCATGTACTCCTGACCTCCCAAGGCCACAATGTGATCCTTCTTGTTGTCAATATTTTGACCAAGATAGACCACTGTATTGGTCTTCTACCAGTTGCAATTGCTTATTACTTCTAAGGATGGTGTTACTTTATTGATCTTTCCATCTTTCTTATATTCTACTTTTGGAAGATGAAAACATATAAAAACTCTTAGGTTCAAGATGTCCAGGCTTGGACCAAACACAAACTTATGTAGATGAAATTCTCTAAAGAGATCTTTCCGTGCCATGCTCATACAGGCAAATTAATTGGGCCCCATGCTTGGCAACCACTAAGTTTGTGTACAATAGCTCCATTCACTTTTCTCCAGAAAACACCCTCTTGACAGTGATTATAGCTTTTCATTTGTCCCCTCCTCTACTTCTAACTCCTTGCATGACCATGACCTCATTTGCTGGTTCATATTTAGAGGCACTTCAGATTATTCCAGAAATGCTTCAAGACTCAATCTGAAGTGTTAATGATCATTTCAGAACTTTAAGACCATTGCCATCAAGGGAAACCATTCAAGATCAGGAACAAATCTAGCTATTCTCATGTGTCACTCAAGTAATATTCCTATGTCACAATTCAAGGGCTCTTTTCCTTTTGTAGAAATTATGGACTCTTTCACAAGCATAGAGGGTAGAGGAGGGAATGAGTTAAAGCAGTATTTTATTTTCCATTGTGTGGTCTCTGAACATTAGCATCAGTATCACTTGGGTACTTGTTTGAAATGTAAATTCTTGATCCTACCCCAGACTTAGTGAATTAGAAACTAGAGCTGAAGCTCAACAGTATGTTTTTTTTTTTTTTTTTTTTTTTTTTTTTTTTTGAGACAGGGTCTCACTATGTAGTTCAGGCTGGCCTTAAGCTTACTTTGTAGCTCAGGCTGGTCTCGAACTCACAACAATCCACCTGCCTCAGCCTCCCGAGGGCTGGGATTACAGGCCTGCGCCACCACGCCCGGCTTCAACAGTATGTTTTAATAAGTTTCCAGGTGATTCTTCTATTCATCAAGATTTGAGAATCATTACTAATGAAGTATGGGCACATTTGGTAGATAAAATTGACAGGTCTTGTTGATTGCATATAGGAATGAGGGAAAAGAGGCAAAGAGTAAATCCCATATATCTAACTTTATTTTATTTCTATATGATTATGTGTTTATCCTTACAAGGTAAAAGTAACTGTAAGTAAGCAGGATTCCAAAGATTTTACAATGGATTATTATATCAGTTTGATGCTGTTATATTTACCAGTGTGAGTTATTTTTTTCTCAGAGTTAAAATCTATATGTTTATTGTATATTTGTATATTTTTTAAACACTTTTTGCACAGTTTAAGTTATTGGGGAAAAGGAAGAATAAGTATCCTTGTCGTCTTAGAATTTAAAACTTAAGGAGAGATGGGCAAACACATAAATAACAAACTACAGACATCATGAACCCAGGGGCTAAGGTAAGGTGATAGGGCACAGCAGTGCAGATGGGATGGAGCCTAGGAAAGGCGGAGACTCCCAAATTAACAAACATTTCTCAATGGAGATGAGATTTGAACTAGGTTATGAAAGATTGCCAAAGGCAGAAAATAGATGTGGGGATGTAGAGGGTATTCCAGGCTGAGTTAAAAGCAGGCTGTTTCTAAAGTGAAAATCTGCAGATGTAAAATTTTTAGTTTTTCCTTTAGTATGCATATTTGACTTACTTTGGCATAGTTGAATTAAACAACAGAAATATACTTGCTTAGGGATAATTACTGTCAGAAAATTTCAGTCATTCTTGACATATTGGGAAGAGTCAGTCCAAACTAAAAATAAACACATAAAGCTCTTGTTGAATTAAATCTAACTTTATAATATAAATTAAGATTCTTTAAAAAGCAGTGGCATCTTACACAAAAAGGTAGATTCAGATTTAAATCTTAATTCTATGGTTGTAACTGTGTGTGAATTTTATTTCCAAGAGAACTCTTTTCTTTGGCATCAGTTTAATGATCTGATTGAAAAGAAAAAAAAAAAGGGTTATTGAATTCCAACTTTTAGCTGATATTTGAAAATTCTTTGATGGATATGGTACTGTTTCATTTGGGCATTAACAGTTAAGAAATGTGACCCATGAAACCCTAAAAGGCACATTTCAGCCTCTCTGTCCTGAAACCTAACTGTCCACCAAAAATAGTTTCTCTAGAGGATAAGGAGCTTTTCTCTGGATTCCCCAGGGGCCCCTGCCTGGCAGCTCCAAAGTTCTCTGCCCTACACAGGGTGCACTCTTAGCAGTCAGCACAATGCCAGGCTAGAACTTCAGGGATGGGCACCTTCCAGAAAGCATTAGAGTGTTCGACCAGTCAGTGTTTGGAGGCATGCCAGTGTTAACAGGTTATTTTGCTCTAGAAAAGGAGGAAAAGATCGCTGCCCGACCGGCTGGCGAGGAGCTCACCATGCCTTTGGCCAGAGATTTACTACACCCTTCCTTGGAAGAGGAAAAGAAAAAACATAAGAAGAAACGGCTAGTTCAAAGTCCAAATTCTTATTTTATGGATGTCAAATGTCCAGGTTGCTACAAGATTACCATGGTTTTCAGCCATGCTCAGACAGTGGTTCTTTGTGTAGGTTGTTCAACAGTTTTGTGCCAGCCTACAGGAGGAAAGGCCAGACTCACAGAAGGTTGCTCATTTAGAAGAAAGCAACACTAATGGTCTGTACAGCTTCCTGAATTTGTTTTTTCACAGAAAGCCTTATCATAAGTTCAGTAATTGTAATGAATTACCAAGATAATGTGATTATGCTTGATTTTGTAAGGTGCACAGCATTGAGCTCCTATTTTGATGGTAGTTTTTCAATAAAGTTTTGATTATAGACAAAAAAAAAAAAAAGAAAAGGAGGAAAAGAAGGGCGGATCTTAAGGACTGATGAATAGTGCATAGTGACAATAGGAACACCATTGTGGGAGAGATAAGAAGGGGATTGGTATGAAGTAGTATTATGGGAAGCAAAAAGTTTAGCAAAGGCCCATATGTCCAAGACCTGAAAATAAGTGGTACATTAAATACCATGTCCCGACGCACACACACATACCTGGTTACTTTCATTGAACTTGTAGGAATAAATCAAAACATTAGGAATGCCACAGGCTGGTACTGATGCTTTGTAGTCAGGCAAATTGTTCTTTACTTCTTTACCCCTGCTCCTTCTCCCAATCCCACTTTAATTAACTCAAGGGCCTCCAGTCTGGGCCCCATACCAACTCTGAGGATACTTAAGTGGAAAAGCTGGCTTTCAGGATTCCTGGAGAATTCCAAATGTTCTAGGCCAGTGCTAAGATTTTTATTTTGTTAGATGTGAACCAGACAGATAAAAAACATTGATCAGAATACAAGAAAGCAGAATTGGTCAACTTACTGAAAGGTCTCCTATGTTTCTATGGATAATTTTATCCTACCAAGTCTTGTTGAGATTTTTGCCCCTAGAAAAATCCAGACCCATAAAGTTTTTTTTTTTTTTGAATTGAAGGATTGTAGATCGAAAGGACTTCCTGGTCTGGCATAGATGTCTGGAAAGTTTTTTGTTTTTTGCTTTTTGTAGCTGGAAAATTTATAGTACATGCCTCTCCATACAGTAGAATATCCTAGGGGTGGCTCAGTAGAAATTGCGCTTCCCTGACAAGCACAAGGGCTTGAGTTCAATCCCCAGTTCTGCCAAAAAAAAAAAAGAAAGAAAGAGCATCTCATCAGGTCTTTGAGAGGCCTGATGAACTATTCCATCAAAGAAGTTTGACTGTTGAGAGATAAAATCTGATAAAAACGTAGTCTCAGTACGGCAGAATGTAACCTTAAATTGTGTCCAACATTAGGTTTCACTGAATGTGAAGAAGGAAAATTTAACAAGTGCATAGGAGTTTGTTTGGTGTAGCTGCAGGATAAAAGATTGTGAACCAGCTGTTACAATGTCGGATTTTGTGTGTAGCACAGTTCATCTGAAAAATCAACATTTTTAGTTTTGTTTTTGATACAGATTCCTGTAGACTTTGTGTTTCAGTTGAACTGAGAGTTTTTTTTTTTTTTTTTTCTTTTTGAGATGGTATCACTATGTATGTAGCTCAGGCTGGCCTTGAACTCACAGTGAGTGTCCTACCTCAGCCTCCCAGTTATAGGCATGCACCACCATACCTGGGTTGAACTAAGTATTACATATTTACTTCTCTTAACTTGTTTCCCCAATTATTTCTTATTTTTTTATAGCCACAATGAGACTCTGTCTTTGTGTCTTTCTTTAGGTCTAGTATTTTGGAAATGAGAAGACATTGGAGCTATGGTTAGGGAAGTCTTTACTGTATATAGTGAAGATTATGACATATTAGAGAGAATTAAAGTTATTGGTAAAGGGAGAAACAAAAGATCAAATCCTGAGATACTAAGGATGGAAGCCAGATGTGCTTTCTCATCCCTATAATCCCGTACAATGGGAGGCTGAGGCAAGAGGATCTCAAGTTCAAACCCAGCGGGCAACTTAATGACAAAGTGAGACTCCCTATTTCAAAATTTAAAAAAGTTTTTAAAGGACTGAGGATAAGTGCAAAGTCCCTGGGCTTATTCCTCAGTACTCCAAACAAACAAACACACACCCTCATCAACAACAACAAAGAAATTAAAGGTAGAACAACATGATTTAAGCAGAAATACCTAGAATCTATAGAGAGAATTTGAAGAAATAGGTTGGGGATAATGAAAGAATATTGGCTAGCTATGCTTTTTTGTTGTAACCATGTATGATAGTAGAAGTTTAATAGTTTAATAGAATATTTTGTGCTTGGTCTCTATGTGAGGTTGATATTTGAAATATTCAGCTTTCAATGGATTATGGTGAATATCTGTCCTAGAGTTGGGCATAGAGCCTTCTGGTGGGCCAGACACTAAGTATTTATCACTGAGGACATTACATTCTGAGGCTTCCTATTTGTGCTTGCTGGCTGTGTAGTCTAAATGGTCTAGGCTTTACCCACCGGGGAAGTGGCAGGCCCATTCTGTCTCTCACAGGATTCCCAAATACAACTCTATCATTTTTTTCTTTTTAAAATCTGTCCTGACTTCTCTATTTTTCTGTTGGATGCCAGTGGGCTTTTAGCATGGCACAGAAGGGCTTCCATGTCTTTCTTTCTAACGTTGTGTCATGTCTTCTTTCATACTTCTCCACACTCACCACGCAATTGGTCAAACTCTCGTCACCTTCTTATTCCAAGGGCAACTCCCTCCCCATTGTTGCTGGATAGTGCCTTGGGGGACCTTATTATAGCGGTTACTACCTTGAAATGTAAATATTTACTTACACGTCTGCTTCTCACTAAACTGAACTGTTTGAAGGGCAGAAATTACATATGTTTTTTTTTTTTTTAATTCATTTGATATCGCAGGCTGTCTAGTCCAAGGCCTGATGCTGGGCAACACTGTACAACTGTGCTACACCCCCATTTCCAGAGATTATTTCTTTGTTGAGGTAGTATGGTGATTGTAGACATGGATGGGCAAAGGTATGAGCTCTGAAAAGATGATAATTAAGAATGTAAGTGAACATTGCCTCTAGCTTTTGAGGTACATAAGTTTTAAAAATAAAGACATCAGATATTTTGTTTTTGAGAGTTCTGTAGTTTCCCTAGCCAAATTTATGTATTATTAAGTAGAGATTTATGGTTTGTTTTTCTTAATTAGGCTCCAGTTATTTTTCAAAATTGTGTAGGATTACTTATAAATAGATAAACTTTGACACAACGCATATTCTAATAATTATTTTCTAATAAAAATTACAGAGTTTAGAAACATCTTGGTAGTGTTCTTTACTCCATCCCTATTTTCTTTGTTCCTTAAAATGTTTTTCTGACATGATTATAGTAAAATAAATATAGTAGCAAAGTATGTATCACATCAACTGCTGTTGTGTCTTAGGGAGTCATTTGAGATAATAGCCATATTATATACTTTGAAATTGTAATTATGTTATTTGATCCAAAAAATGTGTTGATTTTTGCTCTCTTAAAATACTCTGTGATATACACTTTGTATGTATTCTTTCATTTAATTGTATAGAAAATGTTATTGTTCCTAGTTGCTGTTGCACACAGTGAGGTTTGGAGATGTTAAATATCTTCACATTCTAGGAGTAGTAAGGAGGGGAGTTGGAATTTGAGCTCAGGTCGTGTGACTTCAGAGTTGTGTGTGACTGCTTTATGAAGAAATTTAATGGGAAGTACACTAGAGGAATCAGGAAACCTTCGTTAAATGCCTAATTTTATGATGCTGGGCAGGATTGAGTGTAACCTTCCATCTCCAAAAAGAGGAGGCTCAAATAAAAGATCTCCCCCGTCCGTCAAAGTGTGAACATATGTAGTTCGCAAGAAGTTTGCTTATGGTTCAATAAGTGCTTTTCTTTTGTGTTCCTTCAGTGAAGGCTGTTCTTTATGAATGAAGTTATTCCTTTTAAAGAAAGAGATGTCAAAGGGAGAACTTGATGACTGCTTCAGTATGTGGTCTGACCCTGAGTTTTGCAGAGCACAAAATACAGTTTTATCTACTTGATCAACACAGATTAGTTTCTGGGTAATGATTAGGTTAACCAAATTATCAGAATCACTCTTAATTATAGCTGGAAAATTGAATATGAATTTCTGCCACTATAGACAATACTTTTAGGATCAAAGACTTTGAAAAATCTAATCAGACACTTGCTTTGGAAAGCAAAATGCAGTAAATTATTTTGAGGGATATTCTTCCAGGTTGGATAAAAGTCTTAATCTCTATTTCATAGTAGAGTTTTAGTAATTATGTATTTGTCAGATTTTTTCCTCCTCCATTGGATAGTAGCTAACATTGATAGTTTTTAGCCCATCTCCCATCTTCCCACCACTTTATGAAGAATACTGTGGCTGTGCTAATGCAATTTATTTTAGGTATGTGAATTTTCCTCTTCTTCCCTTGTTCCTTATTTCTCTCCTCCTCCTGTTCTTCAGAAGGTGTAAGGGTTACATTCTCTTTACTTTGATTAGACTGAGTATATCTCAAGATTCAGAGAAGTTGTCGACCATAGCCATTTACAGCTCAGCTTCAGTTCTAAGTAGTTTTCTCCCAAAATTATTGAACTTCATTAAAAAATAATTTTATACTATACTTCACTACTTTGACTTTGATAAGAAAGCTTTTTTCTAACATTGATTCTAATTTCCCTGGGGCTCATTTCTGCCATGATTCTCATACGTGACTGTATTATCATTCTAGCATAGGCATTGCTATATAATCTGGGTGATAAACAGAGGATATGAACTCTTCATATGTGAAAGAACTCAGTGAATCTAGTGTATTTGAAAGGTTTTCATTATTCTTTTGCTCTCAAGTTTCCAAAATACTGTTTTCTAGAGATTTAGAAAACAGATTTAAACTTACCTTTTAAAAATGCTAGATGTGGTTGTACTTATAGTCCCAGCTCAGGCTGAGGATCCCAGGAGTTTAAGGCTATCCTGGATAATCTAAGGAGACCCTCTCTAGGAAAAAAACAGGTTTGGGGGGATACAGTTATATAAAGTAAAATTTGCTCCTTTTTATATCTATAGTTGTCAGAATTTTGACACATGTATGCAGTTGTATTACTATCATAGATAGAATATTGTGCAAAATTTCCTTATGTCCTCGTATGGTCATTCCATTCTTCTTTCTTTATAGCTTCTGGCAACAGTAAATCTTGACTTCTGTCCTTATAATTTTATTTTTTCCACAGTGTTGTAAATAGAAGCATGGAATATGTAATCTTCTGAGTCTGACTTCTTTCACTTAGCAAAATGGCATTTTTCAAGATACAACTTATATACCATAAAGTTAGTCTGCTTAAGGTATACACTTAGCAATTTTTAGTATACTTTCAGACTTTTGCAGTCATTAACATTATCTAGTTCTAGAACAAATATATCACTTCCAAAATTTATTTGGAAGACTTATTAGCAGTTACTTTTCTTCTCCCATTCTACTTCCTTGAACTCCCAGCCCTAGGAAAACACAAATCTGTATTCTGTCTTTGTAGATTTGCTTAATCTGGCATTTCAGCTTATGATATCTTACAATACAGAGTATTATATAACTAAATATAGATGGAGTCTGCCAAAAATCTATCTATCTATCTATATATATATATACACACTTCAGGAAAAGAAAAACTTGTATATATAAATTTATTGAGACATCCTGAGTTAATACAGGTTACTTTTGACCTCTACAATTACAAGAGGTGCTCAAAGTGGTGGCCATTAACTTCCAAGAATTTTTTAATATGGTGAACTTTAGTCATTAAGATTGCCGTATCTGCATTTTCAATTTCATCTCCAAGGGCTTGATTCCCCATGAGAGGGTAACTATCTGTTGAAAACGTACTATTTTTTCCCCTGAAGTATATATACATTTTTGGTGGAATCTCTCTATAATATTTAGGGGTGATGGGGTTTGAATCGAGGCTTCACGCGTGATGCCCAAGGGCTTTACCACTGAGCTGTACCCATGGCCCAAGCATAACATAATGGTGAATGTTTTCTGCTGCACTTAGTTGAGGGTTCCAGGGTCTCTAGGGCATTCTTCACTGTTGTCTATTTTGATTTACTTCTGTTCATTTCAGTGAGTGTGAAGTAGCATTTCATTGATGTCTAGCATCTTTTCACATATGTAATAGGCCATTTGTAAGGATTTTTTGTTTTGTTTGTTTTTGTTTTGTTTTGTTTTTCTTTCTCCTCTTGTAGTTGAGGCTGGCCTTGAATTCACTGTGTAGTCCATGGCTGCAACTCATGGCAGTCCTCCTGCCTTAGCTTCTCAAGTGAAGGGATTACAGGTATGTGTCATCATACTCAGCTTTGCCATCTGCATATATTTTTTGAGAGAAATGTGTATTAAAGTCATTTTCATGGGCCAGGGATATAGCTCAGTGGCACAAATGCCTACTTGGTAAGTGCAAGGTCCTGAGTTCAATCCCTTGTACTGAAAAAACAAAAGTAGCATATAAAGTTGTTTGGTTTTTATTTTCCTTTCAGTACTACTTTTTGAATCCAGGGTTTTTGCATTGGGTTACATTCCCCATTGAATTGTCTTCATCTCTTTTGTTGAAGATCAGTTGATTGTAAATGAATGAGTTTTATTTCAGTACTCTTAATTTTGTTCCATTGATCTGTCTGCCTTTATTTCAGTATCATATTGTCTTAACTTAGCGTGGCAGTAATTTTTAAATTGGGGATGAGTCTACCTATTTTGTTTTTCTACAAGACAGTTTTAGCTAATTTTAGTCTATAGTATAAATGCATGAATTAGGATTAGCTTGTCAATTTCTGCAAAAAAAAAACCAAAACCATAGAATTTTGATAGGAATTATATTGAATCTATACTGTGGATAATTCAGGGAGTGTTTTCCTAATAATATTCAGCTTCCTGATTCATGAACATAGGATGTCTTTTTATTTACTTACATTTAAAAAAATTTTTAGATAGTGTTTGTGGTTTTCATTGTTAAGTATAATGCTTTTGGGATTCATTCACGTGTATATTAGCTTATTCATTTTTGTTGCTTAACAATAGAATAGTAGAAGTATTTCTGTATTTTTTTTTTTTTTTGACTATCACAATTTGTTAACCTACTAAGGAGTTAATGGACGTTTGCTTTTTATTTTTTGGCAACTATAAGCAAGGTTGCAGAAGCATTCACATAGGTCAGTGATGGTGAACCTTTTAGGGACAAATGCCCAAGCTGCAACCCAAAACCCACTTATTTATGGCAAAGTGCCAACACTGCTATTAAACCTGAATACTGAGGTTTTTGGTTTAGAAAAAAGTAATCCATTCATTAACATCTTTGTCTTAACAGGAAAACAGCGTATGTGCCATTGGTTCACCACCATTGACATAGGTTTTCATTTTATTTAGGTAAATATTGATGAGTCACTGTATATATGTGTGTGTGTTGTTTCTTTTATATGAAATTGCCAAATGGATTTCTGGGGTAGCTTATCATTTTGGATTCTAGCAAGCAGTACTGTATATGAAATTTTCAGTTTCTCTACATCCTCACCAGCGCTTATTATTGGAAAAAAACTGTTTTGTTAGGTATGTGGTGATATTTCACTGAAGTTTTAATTTGCATTTTATAATCTCTAATGATATTTGATTAGTCTGGGTTCCTGAAATCTTAGATTTTTAAAAAAACCTTTTGCAGGATTGGACATTGAATTCAGGAGGCACATACATAGCCTTTTAAATTTTTTTGAAACTTGGGTGTTGCTAAGTTTGGAATTTGGGATCCTCTTGCTTTAGCCTCCCAAGTAGTTGGAATCATAGGTATTTGCCATCACATGTGGCAATCCTAGACTTTTGAACTTGGAAGGGCCGAGAAAGAAGAGTTTTTTGTTGGTTATTTGTTTGCTTTTACCTTTGTTTTCCAGACAAGTTCAGGCTGGTCTTGAACTCACTGTGTAGCCCAAGATTGTCTGGAACTCACAGCAATCCTGCCTCAGCCTCCCGAGTACTGAGATTATAGCCACCAGGCTTGGCTTCATTCTTGGATTTTAGATTATATTCCTCAGACATTTTAATTTTATTTTTAATTATTTTATTTTTTGCAGCACTGGGGACGGAACCTGGGGCCTTTGCACTTAGCTACATCTACAGCCTTTTAAGAATTTTTTTGTGTTGTATTAGGACCTTGCTAAATCTCTGAATTGCCAAGTATAACTCGAACTTCAGATCCTTCTGCCACAATCTCCTAGAAAGCTGGGATTACAGGCATTCATCACTCTGCCAGGTTCTAGAAAGCTGGGATTACAGGCATTCATCACTCTGCCAGGCTCCTCAGAGATATTTCATGGGACTCAGGGCCATACTGAAGTGGTATGATCAGAGCACCCTCCACAGAGGGGCTCTACTTTGTCCTTGTTCTGAAGTATACTGTCGTCATAACTCTTAAATTCTATTGTTTGTTAGCTCAAGGAAGAATTATGTTGAAAAGTCAGCTGATCAAGGTTTGGTGAAATCAAGACAGACATGGTGGCACACGCTTGTGATCTCAGTACTCTGGGAAGCCAACAGAGGATGATATTGAGTTCAAGGCAAGCCTGGGCTACAGGCTGTCACAAACAAAAGACCCTGTCACAAACAAAAACAAGTATTTAAAGGCCTGGAGTTGTTGCTCAAAGGCTCTGGGCTCAATAGCCAGTACCACAGGGGAAAACTGTTGTAATCATAAATACTAAAAAGGTTTCTTTTATACTAAAAAGTAATTGATGGAAATTAAGTCATCATTCATGAGCTAGTGGTACTGAAAAGTAAGAGTTGCCTTTCCATTTGGAAACCATTTCAAATACAGTACTTTCCAACACTACCTTGCTTGGTTTCTAAATAATATAGGAAATGTGGCACAACTGTCAGCGATTATAAATGACAATACATTATAGAAATAGGTGAGGAACAAGCAGGGATTTGCCTTGGGGAGACAGGCATTATATTTTGTTATCAGTTTTGACAAAGGCATCTGCTGAAGAGAGAGAGGCAGGATGCAAGCTCAATAGTCCAAGCAGGTTTATGGGCAAATCTAAGAGAGACTGCTTTGGTCTGGCACATAGAAGAGAGAAGGTATTCTTTTGCAGACTCAGGTTTTTTAAAAGGGTTTGGAAGAGGTGGGAGAATCTCTTGACAGGAGACTTTACATAAAAGATGCTTTGATTCCTACTTTTTTGGTAATCTGACCATTTTCCCCACGAAACTGAAAGTTAAGTAAACAGAGACTTAGATCTCCTAACCCATGTGGGCTTTGGTCAAGATAGTGGTACTTCTGCCCAGTTTCTTCCTTTAGGCTCTAAAGGTCCAAAATAGGGAAATCGGCCACTGGCTCTGGTCTGGCTGCTTCCTGTTGATTCGGAGTGGTGGGGGCTTCTCAAAGTTGGACTGACTGGAGCATAAGTGCAGTCCTGAGATATCTTGGGTAGTAGCCCTGGACACCATGCTTTACTGAAAAAAATATCTGTAATAATTTGATTATGCCCGACAGAAATAATAAGATGAGAATTATTATGAGCAGTGTCAGAAAAGGGATTAGACAATGGGGAGGGAGGCATAGGATATTTTGTGAGGTGGTATCTAGGAGTCTTCAGCTTGGTGTGTGAGCTTCTGGGATCCATCTCTAACCATCTCTGATTTATTAGCAAAGCAGGAACATTGTTCTTATAGGAAGATGCAGATGCCTCAGTGAAAGGTCATAAGACCTAGACTTCAGTGATTTTCAAGAACTACAGAGGCTAGAGAATCTGCCTCGCCTTAGAGTATCCTAGTTGGTCAGGACTTATCTTAGCCTCTCTGATAGCTCTTTTGAGAGATGGGTGAATTCATACAGACTGTCAGATCCTTAGTCCGGTAGCTGTTCTGATCAGGATTCCCATGGTGGTTAATAAAATGGCCATTGGAAAGTCAGATGGGCCATATTGAGGGTGGGAGAAAGGAAACCCAGTGTGCAGGTTCTTGTCCAGTGTGTGGGGAGACAGATATATGCCTGGACACCATATATCCAAAAGATGCCAGTATCTCAGGAAAGGCATGTATATGGAGAGGTCAGACTGAAAAAGGAGATTGGGTGAGTAGGAGAGAAGGTGGCAGTTGGTCTTGAACTTAGGCCATATGTGAAAGGAGGAGCCAAAGGATGTGAATGTCAAAACAGAGAAAGGTAAAGCTGGCTGTAGTGCTATAGGTCCTCCCTGGCTAAGAGTGGCACATTTTTGATTTAAGACTTGGCCCTTGGTTATATCCTGATGTTTGCGTTGCTGGGCCCCACAGTAAGCTAAAGGGGTATCTCTTAGGGTGTTCTTTCCTTTTTCTTGCCTTGAAAGGACCCACAAGAGTTCCTAGATGATTAACATTATGGTATTTGGGTGAGTTAGATTGTAGCTTGTTAGGAAGAGAGACAGACAGAGACAGAGACAGAGGGAGAGAGAGGGAAGGAGAGAAAGGGAAGGAGAGAGACAGAGAGAGAGAGAGAGAGCCAGCCAAGTGGAGAAGCAGAGTTTTCTTATGGGCTGGTGAGAAGCCTGAGGGCCAGGTATAGTCCTGACAGTGATGAATCTTTGTGGGAGCCAGGTTTTGAGGGTCTGTGTCTCAGTTACTTTTCTCTCATTGCTGGGACAAATACCCAACACCCAAAACTAAGGAAGGAAAGGTTTATTTAGCTCATAGTTACTGGAGGTTTCAGTCCATACTCTGCTGGCTCCAAGGCGCAGTGGCACCTGCTGGCACAGAGCATTCTTTCATGAAGGTGGCAAAGAACAAAAGCAAAAGGAGTGGTAGCAGCTCAGACAGCTGTTTATTTTATTTTATTTTATTTATTTATTTATTTTGTCTTTTTGAGACAGGGTCTCGCTATGCAGTTCAGGCTGGCTTTAAGCTCACTTTGTAGCTCAGGCTGGTCTTGAACTCACAACAATCCTCCTGCCTCAGCCTCCCGAGTGCTGGGATTACAGGCATGCGCTTAACCTCTCTCCTCTCCTTACATTCTAATACAGATTACCTACCCCAGGGCCAGAGTGTCAGACTTACATCTGCAATCCCAGCATTGGATCAAGAATCAATCACAAACTCCAGAAGCCACCTGATGACTGCATGAGGCTTTGGGGGAACAACTAGACACAAACCATAACAGTCTGATAGGTGCCCTTTAGTCCTTCTGGGAGCCTAATAGAATCTTCAGCCAGGACAGTGCCTCGGGGTTGACTTTTTAAAGGCAAATAATCCAGCTGGTGTAAAGACTCAGGATCTGAGGGTAGCAGGATGACTACATTGACCCTTTGGGCCAGGTTGAGGCAGATCCAGAAAGGGTGCTGAATGGAATGATTGTATTTTTGAGTGATTTCAATAGCCAGAGTGAGTCTTTTTTGAGATAAGCCAGGGAGCTTGGGGTAATGAGGGGGTGAGGCAGGAAATGAGGGTAAAAAGAATCAGAAGTAGGTAAGATGACTTAATTGCAGATAAAATGAAATGTTGGATTTGTTCCAGACCTGAACTGAATTAGGAAGCCTTGGAGCCAAGGTCTTGGAATATGGTCTTAATGTTGGGGGAAGTGGCAAGATGATTTTTTTAGGAGGGTGGAAATGAAGAGTGAACTTAATAAGTGAGAAGCTTATTTGAGTGTGGGCTGGTGGGTGAAGGGGGAAAGTGCTTGGCCCTTGGTCTCTTTTTGTTCTCAGATAGTGGATACTTTGTCACTCTTCAAGGGTGCTGGGCCTGTAGGAGAGCAGTGGAAGAAGGAAGCTCTTTTTAACCACTTAGCAATTTACCCTGCATTTATATATGTACTGATTATCTCCAGCATTGCTTGGGCAGGTATCATTTCAGTCAGTTCTTGTTTTTCATGAGTCACACACGTATGTCTGTTTGTTTTATATGAACTATTTTTTAAATTTAGAATGTTGCAGTGTAGTATATTTGGAATGTTTGATGTTTGTTTCTAGTGAAATTTAATAACAAGTTTAGGGTTATTTTCTTTTACTAGTTGGAGTGCATTTTTGTGAAAAACAACTTACAATTTTGTGCCACAATGTATAGAAATTCTTATCACAAGAAAAATATATATAATTTTATGTTTCTCCAGAGCTCAGTGATATTCTTTTATAATGCAAAACAGACATGTTTAGAAGGAAATGCCAAAAGGTCTGCAAAAGAAAAAAAAACTGAAAAAGGGAGAAATGTTAGCATATGAGAGAGGAAAGGTCTGTGTTATGACATAGAAAGATAAAAAGATGTCTTCTTGTTGTCCGCTGCAAAGTCTACCAGAAATGTGTATGTACTTCCACAGGTCATCATACTGCTAAGTATCAGGAAGCTAGTGCCCATCTCTGTGAGCACCTCTTGTGGTTACAGAAGCCAGAAGTAACCTGTATTGACTCATGATGTCTCGATAAATCTAATATTAAAATATTTATACGAGTTTTTTTTTTTCTGATGTATAAATTTTGGGGCAGACTCTGTATTCAGAAACAACAGAACCTGAAAAAAAGAAATGAAACTAAAAAACTTCAGCAGTGGTTGTCTTAGTTACTTCTCTTTAGTTATTGAGACAAAAATACCTGACACCAAAGTTAAAGTGGAAAAGGTTTATTTAGTTTCACAGTTTGTAGCAGTTTCAGTCTCTAATCAGCTGGCTCCAGGCATGGGTGGCAGACATCACAGAGGAGAAAAAGTTCATAGGGGTAAAAGGTAACAAAGCAACAAGGGATGACTATAGCTCTTTCTATCCCTTGTATCATTTTTTAAAATTTATGTATCTTATATCTGATATCATCCTTATAACTTATCCAGGCTACTTATCTAGGCACTCACATTCTTAATCCTACTGCCATCAGTCCTAGCGTTGCACCGTAAATCAATTCCAGCTCATACTCTAGATCCAGCCACCTCTGAAATATCTCAGCCTGTGACTTAGACTTTGGGGGAACATCTAAGCACGAGCTGTAACGGTGCTCAATGTTTATAATTCTGTGGGTGGTGTTGACAGAGTTGGCTATATAATGAGCTATTCTGTAATCAAAAGTCAAGGGGAAATATTATTGTAAAATATTAATGTACTTTCTGGAGCAAATAGTATGGAATTAATTTGTTCAAAACAAGGGGGGGGTCAAAAAGTCATTTACAATTTTTTTTTTTTGGCTGGCTCAGCCCAGGACCGGTGTTGCATGTGATACCAGGGGTTGAACTGTGGTCCCCTGCACCTGCTTAAGTAAGTTTGCCTAAGCAGGCCCTTTAGGCCACTGAACTATCTCCCTAATTTAATCTTTTTCTGGGGATTGAACTCAGGCCCTGTGCTTGCCAGGGAAGTGCTTATTCCCCGCCCCCCCTCCCTGCATTTAGATTAGATCTAGGAGACCAAATAATTGAAAAATACAAGATACGAAATGCCAACTAAGGTGTCCATCTTTGACATCTTCATCATTACATTTAGTGGGTAGATATTTTATTGGTATTATACCACCCACAAAAATAAAGAAAAGACCAACACGATAGTGTGGAATGTGTTGCTCAAAGAAAGACAATAATGCAGGAAATCAGACACTAGACACTACTGTCCAAGTTGTAACACTGCATCGTGTATTGAATGTTTTAAGATATACTGTACACAGAAAAATTAACTAAATTTAATAAAATTATAATTTTATATTTTCTATTATGTTATAAAAATTAATGGAAAATATCCAATTTTTGGTAATCCTGTATTTAAATAATTGGACAGGTACATGGTTATGGAGATGAAATGGATTCAGGGTACAATGTCCTTCAGTTTCACCACTGTGGGATGGTAAGGATTACCTGATTGGGATCCTCTCATTGGGGCTTTGAACTGTGGGATAGGGATTCTAATATAGACCCAGTTTCCAGGGTACAGTGATGAGGCAAGAGTATTGTCTTTCTCTGTACAGGGTTTTGGGAGTCTGTTGTTGTTGTATTCCAATATGAGGGTGCTGAGCGTGTTAAGTAGAGGATTGGCTAAGGGTGGGGGAATTTGGAGGTTGAGTGGGGGAGGAGTAAAGGTGAATAGAAATCTACCATAGAGATGTTAAAAAATGATTGAGCACAAGAGGCTTATGTAGGAGAGAGCAAAGTTTAAGAAGAGTGAAGAAGGGGCTGGGGAGGTGGCTCAGTGGAATAAGCGCTTCCCTGGCAAGTGCACAAGGGCCTGAGTTCAATCCCTGGTTCTGCAAAAAAAAAAAAAAAAGAGTGAAGAGCAGGAGTTTTATCCAATCTATCTGTGGTTAGAAAGGAGATTCTGTATGAGGAGACTTAGCTTTTTCTACCTTACCATGATTGAGGTCTATAAGGAATGTGGAATTTCCAGGTGATATTTTAGAGCACTGGCCACTCGTTGGATGATCTGAGAGGTGAAATCAGTTCTGTTGTCAAGTTTGGATTGGAAAGGGGAAACTGAAATGAGGTATGATTTCTGTTAACTAGGATGTGAGTGACTATAGGGGCCCTCTTAATGGAGGTGGGAAAGGCCCTTATCCACCCTGAAAAGATGCCAACCAAAAGAGGTGCTAATTTAAGTGTTTTGATGGAGGGCATATGAGTGAAGTTTACCTGCCAGTCAGTTTCTGGGAGAGATTCTCTGGCTTGGTGAATGGGGAAGGAGGGAGGGTAAATGTTAGATTAGGGGTTGGTGGTCTGACAGATATGGCAGTCTGAGGAAATTTTAGTTAGGGTGGTTTTTAGATCAGAAGTGAAATGTATGTGAGACTTTAGGAAGTGGATGAGGGGAAGGTTCCTACATTAAATTGATAGTGAAGGGAAGGGAGAAATTTGTGTTGTGTTTGTTCAAGGACAGCAAATTTCCCATGTATGAACCATAGTCCCTCTTGGATGGCTCCCTGTTTAACAAGAGTCTGGAGTTCTTGGGGATGTGTAGGAGGGAATGAAGGGAAACAGGAATTGAGGTATGGAAGAAGGATCAATAGGTTCCCATGTGGCTCACTTGTTTGTCTCATCATTTTCTTAGGTGATATGCTTATGATATATATCCAGGAAGATGGAGTGCTAAAGTCCTCTGTACTGTATGACAGCTGCCCCATGGGGGAGCAGTGTGGTTTCCAGGAGATCTTGGATAAGGAGTCCATTTTATATGGGGGTGTTTTTTTGCTGACAGGAAACCCTTCTCATACCAGTTTTGGGTGTAGGAGTATAGGATATTATATGCATATTTGGAGTCTGCATAAATGTTGATAGTTTTATTTCTTTTTTTTTTTTGTCTTTTTGAGACAGGGTCTCACTATGCAGTTCAGGCTGGCCTTAAGCTCACTTTGTAGCTCAGGTTGGTCTCGAACTCAACAATCCTCCTGCCTCAGCCTCCCGAGTGCTGGGATTACAGGCATGCGCCACCCTTCTTTTGCCAGAGTAAGTGCTATGGTGAGCTTGTTGTAAGCTGGTATCTCAGAGAAGGGATGCTGCCATGATGACCTCTCAAGGGGAAAACATGATATGTCATTATGGTATCCCTCGAGGGTGGCATGTCTTGATTGAAAGGACGGGGGTTCCTGTGCAGTTATTTCCATCAGTGAACCAGTCAGGAACCCTGGGATGTGTTCTGAAGTGTTAGGGTGGGAACAGGTGTGGGAGAAGTCGAGGTATTTGATAACAGTCATTGGCTCAGGTTCAGGGATCTCAGAAGAGACTAGGTTGGCAGGATTAAGGATGACAGACTGGTGGAAGAAGGTGGAAGTTTGTGTAAGTTGGGAGTGTTAACATTTGGACCTTGGGGGGAGACGGTAAAGTTAGAGCTTGGTAACTAAACAGATCATGTAGATTATGTAAGAACAGACATAGAGGGGTTGGTGAAGTGAGTTTTTGAGCTTCAGGAATTAGAAGAGCCACCGTACCTAGAACCTATAGGGGGTGTGGCCGTCCTCTCGTAACCATATCTAGTTGTTTTGAGAATGACACTACAGTTTGGAGGTTATTGCCCACAAGTGGGCCAGGTGTCCTCCTTTGTGTCCCTTTTTGCTAGTTATAAAGAGAAAGAATGGGTTGGGAAGAGCGCACACAGGGGCTTTGAGGAGAGCCCTCTTGAGTGCAGGGAAGGTGACAATGGCCAGGTCAACCTCAAGGACATTTTCTTGAAGGCCTCTTAAGGAGTTAGGTGATGAGTAAGAAGTTGGGTATTCATAGTCAAAAGCAGCTAAAAAAGACTGAAAAAGGAGAGGAGGTCTCTTGGTAGTTGGAAAAGTGAGTTTTTGGGTTGCTTGCTTTCGACAAGATGAATACAGTGGGAGATAGTGAGATGAAGGCTAAGGAAGCCGGTTGTTGGACAAGTTGAGCCTTCTGTTCAGATGCCTAGTACCCTCTATCTGCCAGGAATTTTAGAAGGGTGATAGTGTGGGAGACACAGAGTGATTCTGTGGCACTGCAGAAGGTTGTTGACATATTGGAGTAGGTGGCTGATAGTTAGGCTGAGGTCCTGGAGGTCCTTTTGTAAGGCTTGATTACAAAAATGAGAACTATCTCTGAACCCCTAGGGCAGAACCATTCAGGTGAGCTGTTTGGTCTATAGGGAGTTGGGTCAGCCCAGGTGAACAAAGAAAGGTATTGGGAGTCAGACCTAAGATGTATGGTATATGCATCTTTGAGATGTAGAACTATATCTCAAAGTTAAGTTTCAGGACAAATAAGGGAAAAGAGGGTATATGAGTTAGGAATAGTTGTGTGGGTGGGGATGACAGCCTTGCTTACTTTCATAAGGTTTTGTTCGAGCCAGTATGATCCATCAGATTTTTAATAAGAAGGATTGGGGTGTTGTAAGGGGAATGGGTTGGTATAGGGATGTGTGCTTTGAGTAAGCATGCCATGATGGGTTCGAGACCCAGGTGGCTATCGGGTGAGGTGGTACTAGGTGACTGTCGTCACTTGAGCAGTGTCCCATAGTGTAGAAGACACTTCCTGGTCGTCATCTCAGTCCAAGAAACCAATATTTGTAATCCCAAAGTTACATTATTGGAATCCCATCAATCTACCACTTTCCATGCAACCCATGGCGAAAATGAGGACACTAAATTATATTTTTAATCACTGGGGAGTCGAGGAGCTCTAAGTCCTGCCATAACATGGCTTTCCGAAACCAAGAGAGCTACCCAGGGCCTCACCTGGTTTTTATTTGGTGGGGGAGTGGCTTGAGGATTGACTGAGAAATGTGGGAAGTAGGTGACTACTGTGAGCTGAGCTAGGTGGGTGGCCTACATTTACCTCTACCATATGCAGAGAGGATATGCAGAGAGAGTAATCTGCATTATATAGTATTTAATATTTTGGGAAGTCTGGGGCTTCAGCTTTGATGTAGTCTTTTAAGCTTCAGGAAGTCATAGCCTCTATTTCGAGGCTCCATCCCAGCTGGCAGCAAGGAGCATTAGCTCTACCATCCTGTCTCCACCTGGCTCACGTTAAGGAGCAGCAGGCTTACCAGGGAAACACACATGCCACCTTTAAAGACTATCACCAGCACCTCAGCTAGACCAATACACATTGCTTAAGGCCAATTGAAGGATAAACAGAAGTCCTAGCCAGCTCTATACATAACAATATGAGGAAATAGGATCAGACTCAGTCAAAAATGGAGACAGTCGCTCTTCTTTCAAGGAGAGCTGCTCAGATGGTCCCCCACACCATAGGGCTATTTTTAAAGATTGGTGATGGGAGGTGGTAGAGGGATTTTTAGTGTCCCAGACTGTGGAATTGGCCAGTGCTTTAATGTATTGGCCATCTTGGGAAGGTAAGGGTATTTATTTGGGCTATTGGAAAGATGAGAGAGGAGTTTTTAGAGAGTGAGGGAATGCAAAGATAGGGTCCTAGATAGTGCCTGTTGTCTCACCTCAGAGGGGGATGGACAGTGTGGGATTACTAGAAAAGAATGTGTGAAAGAGGAGGTCCTAAGGAGCAGTATAAGGGAGGGGCTTTAAGGGGATTCTTGATGATGCCCTTTATTCCAACAATAGAGACACAGGAAAGGAGCAAAGACCCTAAAGAGGTCATAGAAATATAAGGGCTCATCTCCCTGTCCACCAGGGAAGAGATCTTTCTTGCTATCACCATAGTCACCTGAGGATCCTTCGACGGTTTGGCTGATGGTATGGATGGCCAGAACTTGCCAGTTTGGAAGAAAGGGCTACGAATGTGGCTGAGTACTTTCTAGATACACATTTGGGCTTGGAAGCTGTGGACAAACTCAGGGGAGGGACTGGCTTTTTTCCCACTGATCACCTTGTCCATAGCTGGGAAAAAGTGTGGTAGGAGGGTAGGAGTTAGGACAGGCCAGTGGCCTGGTTTGCTGCAAGGAAAACAGTTGCTGGGTGGAGTGTTCTTTTGTGACTTGGTAAGAGGGTGGATGGGGGAGGCCAGGATTTGATATTTATCTTCAGTTTATATTTCCTTTTGGATCCTTGAGTTCCTTGTTTCTGTTATTAAGGACCTTGAAGGCAAAGTTAATGAGATTCTTTTGGAGCAGTTGGGAGACTGCATATAAGTTTTTTTGTTTTGAATATTGGGGTAGAATAAGGAGACAAAATAGAGGTATAAGAGAATAAGTCTCTGGGGAAGTGGGACTCTAGTTAGTATATTTGATCATGGCCTCTGAGATGTGGTTCATGAAAAGGGCAGGGTTTTCATTCACCTCTTGCATAATCTTTCAGAGCTTCTCATAATTGCCCTGTTTATATTTGTGTTTTTCCATCCCAGCCAATAGACTGGCAACATATGTAATAGTGGGCCTGCCCAGGATCCCCAGTTTGGGGACCAAATAGGATTTTTGAGTTCAGCCTACTTGAATGGTCTCAGTGTGCCTATCAGGGTGTTGGCAGTTATCTTTGTGGTTTTCAGTCACTTGCCAAATATGATCTCTTTTGGCATGAGTTAGGGTAGACAAGAAAATGATGTAAACATCTCCCCAAGTGAGATTATAGATTCAGGTAATTCTGAGAAATTCTTTGATACCTCTCAGAGTTTTCAGAAAAGGAACCTATTTTTTGTTCCATACATTTGAGGTTGTTTACAGAAAAGACACATAAACCCTGGAGGGACTCTTGATACTCACTACCTCTTAGGAGGGGGAAAGGTGTCAGCTCAGGAGTGGGTGTGAAGAGGAGAGGGAGGTAGATTAGAACTGGCAGTGGGAAAGTCGGAGTGTGAGGGGCCAGAAGAGACAGGCAGAAGGGGGGGTGGTGATTTGAGGATTGGGGATTCAGGATGAAGAGGACGGTGGTGCCAGTAAGGTGGGAGGTCATCATCTGGGTTGAGCTCATTGAAGGGGCATGGGGACTTTGTGTTCAGAGAAAGATTGGGAGGAAGGAGAAGGAAATACACAGAGAGGCAATCTTGAAGTGTGAAGACAGCTTTTTCATATGGGACCTCAGACCATTTTCCATTCCTTTGGATAAAACAGTAAGGTCCCCAAAATTTGGAAGTCAAAGGTGGGCTTGGAGTAAGCTAGCTGGTTGAGGAGTGGGAGAACTCTTATGATCCAGGACTCAGCTGTTATGACAGCTCATCCTGGGCTGTGAGAGTTTCTCTGTGTTTGGCTCTCAGTCCTAGGTTTAGGAATCAAGTGAAAGGAGGGAGAGGCAGGCCACACACTCAGTAGTCCCTGCAGTTTTATTGATAAACCTGATAAGGACCTCTCTGATCTGGTGGGCCGAAAACAAAAGGTGCTCTTTATAGACTTGAGGGTTTTTAAGGGTTTGAAGGGGTGGGAGAGTTTCCTGACAGGAGACTTTAGGCAAGGGACTTTGCTTGATTTCCTTTTTTTGGTAATCTGGCTGTTTCTCAGAGACTTAGATCTCCTGAGACAGTGGGGTTTGGTCAAGAGAAGGGTACTTCTGTCACTGGCAGTGGTTCC
Source organism: Ctenomys sociabilis (assembly GCA_004027165.1). Classification (NCBI taxonomy): domain Eukaryota; kingdom Metazoa; phylum Chordata; class Mammalia; order Rodentia; family Ctenomyidae; genus Ctenomys; species Ctenomys sociabilis. The sequence goes on from PVKA01027484.1 coordinate 27,611, forward strand.
TCAGTGTTGAAAGGGCAAAATGGAGTTCAGTAGGTATAATCCCAATGTTTAGAATAAGTTATTTTTTCTTAAAGAAGGATTCTGTTCTGAAATCTTTCCATTATTGAAGTTTCTCTGATACTTGCCAGAGTGTCAAAACAGTTCCATATTGACAATTTTGAGATTGATTGGAGGACTGATGAATAAGGAGTGCATGCTTAAATTGAGCAGAATTTTATTAGCATACTTTTGGTGGATTTTAGTAGGAGTTTTATTTAATAACTGTGAAAAACAAGCTCTGTGTCTTTTCTATCAAATGTGATTGTCTCCATCTTAGACTCCAGCTCATCCCGAATATACTAGTCCCAAAGTGGCCCAGTCAGTTCGAACCCTGGCAACACAGTTATAAACCAAAGAGCCTATCAAGAGCCGAGGACTTTTCTGTTCTCTACATTCTCCCTTCCTTCCACACCCCTTTCTCTCCTCTGTAACCCTTCTGACTCCTCCCATTCCTGAGTTAACCAATCAGGACAGATTGTGAATGTTCTACCCAGCCATTGGAAAAGAGGTCAGCCAGCCTCCTGCTTTAGGGTTAAAGGAGCAGAATCTCTTTTTTTGTCTGCACCCAGGTCTCCCCTCCTTTTCTCTTCCGCAGAAGTAAACTTTTGCCTTATGGAGTCCTCCTGCTTGTCTGAGTACATTTTTCTGGCACTGACAATTTGAGTCTGAGGGCCTATTTCTTTTTTTAGACATCACTTTTTTTTTTTTTTTTTTTTTTTTCAGTGGGGATTGAACTCAAGACCTTGTGCTTGCCAGGACTGTGCTGTTGAGCTATATCCCTGGCTCTGGAGAAAGTCCTATTTCTAAAAGCTTGATGAAAAAAGCATCATATTTATACTCAAAAAATTTTGAATCAAGTCTTGACTTTGCTTCTTGCTACCTGTGCGACTTCCAATGAATCACTTTATTTGAATGAGTGATTTTTTTGTGTATGTTTTTGTTTCCCTAAGAGTTAGAAGAAATGATAGACAATTTCCTTGAGTTGTATGAGGGTGAGAGAAAAAATGTAGCAGGAACAAATAGGCATGTGTTTGTGTCTGTCTGAGGGCTCTTTCTGCTAATCTGTAACGTGCCTATATCACTGCATTTTTTTTTGTACCAGGAATTGAACTCAGGACCTCAGGCTTGCTAGGCAGGTGCTGTGCCACTGACCTATATTCCTAATACTACTATAAAATACATATATATATACACATTTAAAACACATATATATCATTAAAATACATACATGTCACTTTAAAATAATTTTAGATTTGTAAAAAGTTACAAAAATCAGAGAATTCTCATGTAACTCTCAAACCCAAAACAACATCATGTCTATTTTATTATCCTCTCCATTGCTAGGTAATTTCTGTCTGAACTGAGTATGCTGAAGCTATTATACCCTTTGTTCTGTTTGTTTTGTTTTTGTGATACAAGTTCTCATAGCTTAGGCTGGCCTCAACTCATGGCATACTCCTGCCTCAGCCTCCCAAGTGTAGTGATTACAAGTGTGCAGCACTATGATAGGCTTGGACCCCTTTACTCTGAAATACTGATGTGTATCTTCTAAGAACAACAAGGACATTTTGTTACATAATCATAATACAATGGTCAAAGTCAAGAAATTAAACTGTTATCTGATATTAATCTCTTACTAAAATTTATCTTACTAATGAAGTAATATAGTGTACGATCTTTGTAGGCTTGTTTCACTTGGCATACTTTCTAGAATCATCCATGTTGCCATGCATGTCATTACTTTTTATTGATGAGTAATATTCTATTATTTGAATTGTAGCACACTCAGTCTACTCACCGGTTAGTGAACATTTCAATTATTTAGTGTTCGGCTGCTACAAATAAAGCTGTTAGGCTACCATGAAATCTGATTTTTTGTTTGTTTGGTTTTTGTTTTCCTGAGGTATTGGGGATGGAACTCAGGACCTTGCGCTTGCCAGGAAGGCACTTAGGCTGCTGAAAGCTATTTCTGTGACCCCTGTTAGGCTACCATGAATAGACCTGTTAGGAACATTCACAGATAAAAAAAAAGAGAAAATGCATATAAAAGTATTTTGTGTATATTAAAGTGGTATTCAGTCACAGTCTTATTAATAACTTTATTTTTAAAGAGAATATACAATGGTAATAAAAATTAGAAATGATACAGAATTTCATTAAACAAAATAATATGAATTCAACAGTATTTATATTATTAACATTTTTGTAACTATGATAGTGGTTTTTTTTTTTTTTGGTGGCTCGCTCAGCCTGCCCTGAGGGCAGGGCTAGAGCAGCATGTGGTGTCAGGATTGAATCATGGTCCCTACACTTTATATTTTATTTTTTCCAATTTATGTATTTGGTACCAACTCTCAGCACACAGCTTGGACTTGTAGTGATCCACTCTTTTTAGACTCCCCAGTGCTAGGATTACAGATGTGTACCACCATGCCCAGACTCAGTTGCTGGCTAGATATGCCCCAAGAGCAGGGCCGGCATGGCAGGCAGGACCAGAGAAAAGTTTCATTGTTTGTTTTCATGGTACCAGGGATTGAACTTGGGAGCTTGTGCTTGCCAGGCAAGTGTTTATTCTACTGAGCTCTCTCCCTGGTCCCTAAGCAGGCACTTTAGACCGCTGAGCTATCTCGCCAGCCTGTGATAGTGTTTTTTAAAAATCAGTTTTTCTTATCCTCAAATTTGGCTACAGTTTACTTGTATTCAGCATTTTTTTTTTTTTTTTTTTTTTTTTTTTTTTTTTTTTTTTTTTTTTTTTTTTTTTTTTTTTTTTTTTTTTTTTTTTTTTTTTTTTTTTTTTTTTTTTTTTTTTTTTTTTTTTTTTTTTTTTTTTTT
>PVKA01027485.1:0-30480 GCA_004027165.1 Ctenomys sociabilis
TCATGGCCAAGCAAAGAAAGGAAAAGGAGCAGAATGAGGCTGAAGAAAGAAGCTCTCAGTGACTGGGGGAAAGGGCAAAGAATTCATTAGGGTTCAGTTGATTTGTGTATTTTTATTATCATTTAATTTGTAATTTTGTGTTTCAAAAGCAAATATTCATGTTGTACAAATTTCTGATTGCCCTTGATGTAGAAAGACTGATAGGAAAAATATGATGGGTTTGATTTTTATATCAAATCATCAGGCATGGAGAAATATCTTTTAGAAGTGTTAAAATAAATGTTCCTACTGTATATTTAAAAATAATAAAACAAGATATAAGCACTCTCAATAGCGTAATAACAGCCAATGAAATAGGAGATATAATAAAAAACCTACCAACAAAGGAGAGTCCTTGTCCTGATGGATTTACACCTGAATTCTACAAGAAATTTATATCCAATTTTTTGTTTTTTCTTTTTTGGTGGAACCGGGGTTTGAACTCAGACCCTTGAGCTTGCCAGAGAAGCATTTATTCTACTGAGCCATCTCCTCCACCCCAAGAAATTTATAGAAGATATAGTCCCTATACTCTTCAAACTCTTCAATGAAATTGAAAAGAAAGCAATCCTCCCAAAATCATTCCTGGAGGCAAGTAACATACTGATAGCAAAACCAGGGAAAGGCTCAACTAAAAAAAAGGACTACAGGCCAATCTCTCTCATTAACATACACACAAAATCCTCAATAAAGCCCTAGCAAATAGAATACAGAAAATCACCAAGAACATCATACACCATGACTAGGTAGGATTCATTCCAGGCATGCAAGGATGATTCAATATTTAAAAATCTATAAATGAAATACATTATATATCTATAGAGAGAAAACTACAAACCACATGATCATCTCAGTTGATACAGAAAAGGCTTGTGACAAAGTCTAACACTCATTCATGTTCAGTGTCTTACAGAAAATTAAAATAGAGGGATTCTATTTCAATCTGATAAAAGCCATTTATGAACAATGGCTAATGTAATTGGGGAAAACTGAAAATTTTTACTCTTAGATCTGGTACAAGACAAGATATCCTCTATCACTCTTCCTATTAAATATAGTTCTGGAAGCATTATCTAGGGCCATTAGACAAAAGACAGAAATAAAAAGAATAAAAATTGGTAAAGAAGTCAAATTGTCATTATCTGCAGATATGATACTTTACTTGGAAGATCAAAAAAACTCAACTAAGAAGCTATGAGAATTAATACACAAATTCAGTAACATAGCAGGATACAAAGTAAATACCCAATTGTCAATAGCATTCCTCTACATAGATAACAAACCTGAGAGTGAAATTATAGAAACAATACCTTTTACAATAGCACTGAGGAAAACGAAATATCTCAGAATTATCTAACTAAAGAAGTCAAAGATCTTTTCAAGGAAAATTACACTACCCTTAAAAAAGATATCGTAGTGGATTTCAGAAAATGGAAAGATATTCCCTGCTCCTGGATAGGAAGAAATAACATTGTGAAGATGGACATACTCCCATAATTGCTGCACAGATTTAATGCAATCCCTATCAAACTATGATCAACATAACTTCCTAAACCTAGAGAAATCATTCCTAAACTTTATGTGGAACCAGAAAAGACCTGGTATAGCAAAGGCAATCTTGGCCAATAAAGACAAGACAGGAGGCATTACAATCCCTGACTTGAAATTATACTTGAAGGCTTCTGTGATAAAATCAGCATAGTACTGGCAATGAAAAAGATCTGAGGCTCATTGGAGCAGAACAGAAGCCTCTGAAGCCTCTACAAACACACTTAACCAACTTATCTTTGACAAAGTGGCCAAACATACTCACTGGAAGAAAGATAGTCTCTTTAACAAATGGTGCTGGAAAAACTGATTCTCTATATGCCAAAAACTAAAACTTGAACGAGATCTATCACCATGCACTAAACTAAAGTCAAAATGGATTAAAGATCTAAACATTAAAATGGAAACACTAAACCTCCTAGAAGAGAAAGTAGGAGGAACTCTTGCAGACATAGGTGAAGGCAAAGAGTTCATGCATAGAAATGAATTTGCACAGGTAACACTTCAAAGAACTAACAAACAGGATCTCCTCTTATTGAGAAGTTTTTGCATGTCAAAAGAAATTACCAACAAAGATTTTACCCACAAATTTGAAAAAAAAAAATCAACAAATTAGTATTCAGACAAAGGTCTGCTCCTAGAATTTATAAAGAACTATAACACCTTAGGGCCCCAAAATTTAAAGATCTAGTCCAGAAATGGGCACCCAAGATGAACACACACTTCTCAGAGGATGAAATTATAGAAGCGAATAAATATATGAAAAAATATTCCACTTCACTAGCCATCTGTGAAATGCAAATTAAAACAACATCGAGATACCATCTCACTCCAGAGAATGACTATCATAAAGAAATCAACCAACAACAAATGTTAGTTTGGCTGTAGGGAAAAAGGAACCTTTCTCCACTGCTGGTGAGAATGTAGACTGACTGGTACAACCATTGTGGAGATCAGTGTGGCTACTCCTTAAAAAATTACGACTGGAAATCCCACTCAAATCAGCTATCCCCCTACTGGCAATATTCCCGGAGTATCTGAAAACATCATATCATAGTGATATATGTGTGCCTATATTTATAGCAGCACAATTTGTGATAGCCAAATCTTGGAAATAGCCAAGATGCCCATCACCTGAGGAGTGAATGAAAAAGATTTGGTATTTTTATACAATGGAGTATTATTCAGCTATAAAGAATTATAAACTCAAAGCCTTCATATTTCAATGGGTGCCACTTGAAGATATACTCATAAGTGAAATAAACCAAACACACATGTGTAAATATCGTATAGTCTCCCTAGTATAAGAACTCAAACTAAGAAATACAAATAGAAAAGTATGACACACTTAAAAGGAAAGCAAGAACTTGAAGACTAGACAATGAAGAGAGAGCAAGGAGAAGAGCTGGGAAACATGACAGAGGTAAAGCCATAAAGTTGTACATACAAGATGGGTAAAGCAATGATCCTGAGACTCTTTTTGAATCTAGCAGTTAAATGGAAGGATTTTCACCCTGACTAACTATATATGCTGAGTTCTGTGAACTAAGCAACTGCACGGAAGATGGCAATTTGTAATAGTAGGTTCGTGCTTGGAGTGCATGTCATTCTGGTCTTCAGAATATGTGCTGCTTTTCATGACATGTTGGTTGCTACTGAGCTGTCTTCCAGGTAGATGTTTGTTTAAAATGAGACAGGTGGTGAATGAAGGCAGTAGACAGGAAAAGGAGTGTTGCTACAATGGTGTATTTGGTTAGATTTCTAAACTTATGTGTAAACATATAAAATTATATTTTATTTTTTATGTTATATATTGTATGGACATAAAGTTTAACATATTAGTACTTAATGAAAAATACCTCTTCCATGCTAAGCCAAGATGTTTGATATTCAGATAAATAGTGAGGTTAAGCTCAAAGGCCTTGTTTGTACTATAATAACAATAAGCTTATCTTCTGGAGGGTTAACTTATAAGTTTGCAGACCAAAAATTAGAGAAAAAGGAGTGCCACCAGGACAGCCAACGTTTTGGCCTTAGCTTCTAAAGGTCAATTATGACTTAGGAATGTGAGAACCTATCCTGAACCATCATGCAACTCAGTTGTGTCCCAAATTTTCTGATTAAGGAGATTATGGGGCCAAACAGAAAAGTAATTGATGATGTAGAGTGTATCTAAGGAGAGCCACATGGAGAGAAAACATTCTCTCATGCTTTCACAGAAAACAAATTGGTCAAGCAATGGCCATGACTCATCCACATGGCTGAAACAGACGAAAGATTTACTAAGTATGGTACAGTTCCTCAGGATAAATCCTGAGGCGATTTGACACTGGCCTTAATCACATACAAAAGCTACAATTCTTGTTACATAGGTCTTGCTTTATGTTGGTCTTAATCATCCAGCAGAAAAGTATAAAACCGAAGTATGAGAAGTAAAGCCATATTATTAAGCTGAGCTGTAAAAGACTCAGGTCAACAACTTCTGACATTGCCAAACAAATGGAAAACCCAATAATATTATGGACTACTTGCCTATTTTGGAATATTTTGCTGAATTCACACACCTATAATATTTAATTGACAAAAAGTGAACAAAATAAGGGGATACAAATGATTGATCGTTTTGTATCTGCATATTCAAAATACTTAAGATGGATATACAGCTACTTTCTCTTGAATCAATAAATAGAAGAATTTGTTCTAATAATATCTGTAAATAGAATGTTATGTCTGTATCTTGTACAACAAATAACCACTAAGAAAACAATATGTAATGCATTAATTATTGAAACTGTCCTAATTTGATCTGAAACTGTCTCATTGCTATTTGTTTCACAATAAAATTATGGAAAAATATAAAAAAATAAAAATGTGTTATTCTGAAGTAAAAGATAAATTAGCAATGAAAAATGTTTCAAAACAGGTTAGTAGGACAGTTACAATAACTAATACATATTGTTGTATTCATAGTGCTTATTCAGAGGACAAGATGTAGACATGATATCTTGTCTGAACATTATTAGTATAAACTTTTATTCTCAGTAAACTAAGAGAAAGTAGCTGTATATCCTATCTATCTTGGTACACATATATATGTTTTTTCTCTCTTAGTCACTAGGCAACCTTGTGTCATGTCACAAGGAGTTTTGATTTTTTCTTGGATACTAGAATCTGGGAAAGAACTTTCATTCTGCATTCCTAAAGGTAATTTAAATTTACTTCCCACGGAGTAATTGCCTTTCTGTTTATATTCCTTTTGATGTTATCCATTCATAAACCAGTTTCTGGCTTGTTGTCCTGACTTCTCTGCACCGTCCACAGCTCAGCAGTGTGCTTAGAGGCAGAGCAAAATTAATTTCTAAGCATTTTTCCCTAATCCACTGAGAATACAATGCACACGTAAGAGGTTTCTCTCTCTCTTGAACTCTGAAACTATCATATAGTATTTCTCCATTAAGGATATGTATCACACTTACAATATTTTTCAACTCTTGTTCACTTTTAATGTATATGTAACATAGAAATTCAACTTCATACATATTGAGTGTTGGTTGAAATAAATCACAGAAGAATAATTTATTAACATCTTTTAAGGAAGTTTTAATTTTTTTGATATACATTTATCTTATCACTATCTAAATCAAGTAACTCAGAATTATAATTCAACTTTCTTCACTTAATATGAAAACATATTTAAGAGATAGAAAACTATTGAGTGGCAATAACACTTTATTAAAGTTTTTCTATTTTATCTGTTTTGAGCAATTCTAATAAATAAAATAATTCTGTGTTTTATTTGCCACACGGCATATTTCACATTTAAGAACCACTCTGTATACTTGGCATATCAATATCTGTACTCAATAAACTACAGAGGATAAGTGACAGACTACAATTTTTAAGGTAAGTCAAGCAAATATCCATTTGAGAATTACTTAACTTCAGTAAAAAGAGTTCAAGGTTAAATTAACAGTGGCAAAAAGAAAAGAATATAATCCAAAACAATAAAAACATCCTTAGTGTATGAATTTATATAAATTTACATAACACTATATATTATGTATGCTTTATGCATTTATACTATAAATCCTTTTAGGTAAACATGTAAGATCCTGGGTGGGATATTTATGAACACTAAGTCAGAAAGCTCATGTACAGAGCTATATTATTTCTAACACTAAGGAAATTATTTTGATTAGGGCAGAAGTACAAACTGAGTTTTCATTTTAGCAGAATCAACTGAAAATTCTATCATTGTTTTGTTTTATATTAAAAGAGATTATTGAGAGTAAAAAAGACAGAGTTAATATTGATTCAGAAGGCAACCAGGGTAGTCATACAGCTGTGCATAATACAATTTATTAAGTATTTAAAACATAAACTGGAATCTGGGCCAACACTAAGAAAGTGAAACTTTTAATTGTACTTAATTGAATATAAAAACGGTTTGCAAATTTTGATAAGCAGTTGTTTGTGAACTTCGAAGTCCATGATTGATACAAATATACTATGCACGTGGTCAGACCAACTTAATATATCAATGCAGTGTGCAGTGTATTATGTGCCACTTAATTTTAAAGAGACAAGATTAGAATTGAAACATGTGGGGTGAATGACTGATATACAAAATACTCCCATTTGAATATTTTTTTCTTTTTCCCACTTGAGTATTAACTTACTTTCTTGAAATTGGAACGTAGTTCCTAGCTCATTTCCTTAAGTCTGTAATGGTACCAGTCCAGTCCTTACATGTTACAAGTATAATAATGGATACATTACACTATGAATGGAAAGATGCAAGATTTACTACCCTCACTGGAAGCAGCTGAAACAGAAGGAAATGTTACCAGTACTGGTGCTCAGTCATGTAATCAAGCGAGTAGACCTTAGGCATAAAATCTTGAAGATGCATGCCTTTTTATTTTACTCTGAGGAGTAATTTTGTTTTATTCCCCGTTTAGCAAGTAAGCCAATATTTAAGTGATGAAAATATTGGATTAATAAAATAAATGTCAGCAATATCAAAAAGTAATAGAGATGTAATTTCTTATCTTTGTTCAATAGAAATACAGTAGTTGAACACCTTATTCTCTCTTGGACCTAAGATGAACATAATGTGGCAGGATTGTAGAAGCAGATGTGAAGGCTGAGTGATGTGGAATAGCAAAGGGATTGGCTACATCTCATAAAGAACAAAATCCTGTGCCTGCACATGGAGACCGTACCGACACTCATGCATCTATTGTTTTGTGTCTAATTTTTAGAGAGTAAAAGAACGTATTTGTGGTAGCTTAGATTGTCTTTATTTGGAAAGGTCACTGACTTACAAATAAAGAAAACAGTACTTTTAACTGTAATTGTATCTATTGTGAACTGTTGCTCTTCTAATTCTTAGCAGTTGAGCTGAATTTCACAGCAACTCTTGTTGTACTGCCAGTGGCCAAGGCAGACTTACCATTACGAGACCCCGGATACTAGAGGCTTCCCTGTAGTGAATGCTGCCTACATCCCTTAAGGAGCTCATTTATCAGTCACTTTTCAAATGACCTAAATTAATAATAGCTACTGCTTCCTATGAGAACAGTCCTTGGACCAGGGAGCTATTACATGTTTTGATCAGAGAGTTAATATATACTGGTACGTAAATGGAACAGTCTGCAAGTTTCCCTGAGAGTAGATAGGGAGGCGTGAAGAGGAGTCATGGGAGAAGCTCTAAGTAGAGCTGATTTCTCAGGAGGCTGTTACTAGAATCCAAGTAAAAGATACTGATGCATATTATTGTAACAGAGAAACTCAGGAGATGCAGTTAGACTCTAAGTATTTGTCTGAGAGTATTTAAACAATTTTTTAATCATGGAAGTTAGGATGGGATGCAAATTTTCAAGCTAATTATAAGACAGTACATTTAAGGTGATTCTAATATATTTAAGAAGTGTTCTCTGCACATTCTAGTCATAAGAAAATGCATTTACAAGATGCTCATTAGTAGCAGAAGAGACAACATCTTTGCACTTAGCTTCTCCTATTTTCAAAGAAGCATAGACATAGAGATCAGCCATATGTTATTTGGCTATTAAACTGATTATGTTGCATATTTGGTTAAAAGAGAATCAAATATTTCCCTTGTTTTTAGGCCTCACATATTTTTACTTTTCAAAAAATGCTGTCACAAAATATTCATGATTAGTTTTCTGCATACTTTTAAGTGCTAAAAATAAGAACTTGAGCTGAGGATAGAGTTCAGTGGCATAAAAGCCTCCCTGTGCCTGGGGACTCAGCTCTGTGACCCAAAAACATGTTTGGCAGGCACAAGGACTCAGGTTCTACCTCTGTTATCACATGTCATGCGGGCCCCAGACTATGTCAGCCAACTAAAATAGGGCACACTTGTGAGCCCAGCACCTGGCAGGCTGAGACAGGAGGATCACTGAGTCTGACCTGAGTAGCAAGACCCTGTAGTAAATAAATAAATAAATAAATAAATAAATAAATAAATAAATACTTGATGTTAACCCCTTTGAGAGTTAGAAATATTTATGTTGAGTATTCTGTTTAGCTTGGTCTGGAAATTATGCAAGAGACAACCACATAAAAGATTTGAAAGTTACCACAAGAAATTCAAACTGCCTGATAAGCCTAGGACTGAAGGAATAGTGAATATGGAGCCTCCAAACCCACCCCACAGCTACTCAGTGATAGACAGGTACTAGTCCCAGTAGTTCTGAAACCCAACCAAGTGGCACAAGGTAGCCAGTCGATTCATTCCTACCCAGTCACACAGGAATACAAACACAGTATTACCCCGGGGAAATTTATGAGCAAAACTCATTCTATGACATAAAAATCAAACCTTTCTCAAGAAGTTCCCTTACTAGTTTGAGCCAGAAATTACTCTCAGCTAATTAAAGAGAGTGGATAGGCTCGAGGTGCTTATAAGAAGTGATCTGTTAAATAAGTTTAGTCTGAAAAATATTCTTCACTGCTGAAGCTAGACATTCTCTTTACACATCCAGGCTGGGAAGGTAGCCAAGAATCCTATCACAGCTATGAAGATGGACAGTCCAAGAGTTCCAGTAGTGCACTAAAACCTGAAAAGCATCCGCTCACAATGCCTTTGGTTAGATATGTGCATATGCACTGCATGTTCAAGTGTGGTAGGCAGAGAAGCCAATACATACACATAATCCTATACATGCATATATACTTTCAGAAAGCTTATAAAAATTAACATACAATTGAAAGTAATAAACAATCCTGGAAAGAGAGGAGAGATAGAGTACAGATTTATAGAAATTGCAGTCACAAATAAAGTGGTATAGTTAAAGTCTTATTTATTTTTCTTTTTGGGTACCAGGAATTGAACTTAGAGCTTTGTGCTTGTCAGGCAGGCGCTTATAGTGCTGAGCTCCCTCCCTGTATTTCAATTTTAACATAACCATTATTGCTAAAATTTACTACTGGTACATTTTAAAAACTAATGTCCATGGTTGAAGAGTAAATGAAATTTGGTAAATAATTGCAACTTCTTATGAATCTTTTGGCAAACCAATGTATTCATGTTTTATTGGTACTTAATTTGATTTCTGCACTGCCTCCTTCCTGGCAAATATCCTTTCTTTCATGTCACCTTGCTTCAGGGTGACATAACTGTAGAACTCCACAACAAAGAAAATTCCCTTCATTGAGGGTCAAAGGGGCACCATACAGCCCTTTATTCTTGATCTATCAGTTACGCTGTGGTGAAGATTCATTACTTAAAACTCACCTATTAAAACACTAAGGGGATTATGGTAAGTTACTCACAGGGACAATTACATGAAATACTTTTATCTTTAATTTTTTTCAAAGTTATGATCCAGACAGCTTCACATTGTGGAAAAACAGTTTCTTTCCACAAAGCAAAGACCTTATCTGGCTCACAAGATCTTGGTCCTATAAAATAGCTCACTTAGGAAAGAGAGTGTGCATGTCTTTCATCACTACATGAGAAACAGCCCCATCCCTGAGCTGTAGGAGTCAGTACTTCCTCTCCAGGGAGGAGAACAAAAGAGGTTAATTCTTCTGGTTGCTTCTATAACATCCTTAGCACATACATGGGGAGAGAATAGGCTACTCACCCCACAGATTGAACATATGCTCCAAAAATCTGCCTCCCTTCAATGATAGAAATCTGTGTCTTAACAATGGTAGCATAAGTCACCTATCACTCTTGAAATGCCAGAGTAAGAGGATTCCTTCCTTGTTCAGCCTGTGTAACTGCACCCAACGGCAAGTGTTAGAGTACCCTGAGCACTTGTATCTCACATCTCCTAGTTTTTGATAGTGTCACATCTCCTAGTTTTTGATAGTGTCACCTGAGCAGACCCTGACTTCCTTTCTCTTCCAACAATACCTCTTGCAGTACCAGCATCCTGGATTCCTCTGTGTCTGGCAGGCACCTTCCTAAATCCAGCTTCCTATTAATTCTTATATGGGGGAGCCTCTGAGAGATGCTCTAGATTTTGGGTGGACTTTGTGTTGATCCTCTAGTCTTTCTGTTATTTGTCTTGCTTTCTTCCACCACCTACTTATATCCCCTTTAAAAACCCTACTGCATTTAACTATTCCATTTTCTCTTTGCAGTGTCAGAATTAGAAGTTATCAATACATACATAAACTCACATTGATTGCCATAATATCTCATATAATAATCATTTTTTCTGCCCATGTATCTTATTTCTCACTAAGGAGGAACATATTTTCGTTGTTTATAATTCATCCACTCCTCAGTAAAGTTCTTTTAAATCTACAATATTATCTTGCCTGCAAATTCCACATGGCTGGCCCTATAATTTTAATATTGCTTAATTAAATACTGTATCATTCATCTTATAGTGCTTAGACTAAGGGAAAGGGAAAGTCTAGATCCCCAAAATTCTTACGTGTGATTGGCACAGATGCTGTGCTTGAAGAAAGTACCTCAGCACTGGAATCTCACAGACAAAAGAGGTTTAAGGCCAACCTAGCAGTGATGGCTCTGGTTGCTCCTGTAGCCACAGAGATTTCACCCTAACACATTCCGTCCAAACTGCTCAAACCATGAACAGATATTTTCATAATGTTGCTGCTGAGCTCTTAACTTAAACCTATATTACTAAGGATAATATAGGTTTTCTGATACAGATGTATGATGCTTTGCAAACTTCAACAAGTTCTTTGGTCACACAGTAGGCTCAGCTGTCATGTGAGTGACCATTCCAGGTACCTTGCTACCTTCTATTTAATCTTTCTGAATCTTGGAAGGAGATTCAATGCCATTTCCATAATGCTTTTCATACTAATCTAGACAAATAAGTTATTAATCTCCTGGGCCTGCTTTAGGCCCAACTTTATAAGCTTCAAATAGAGGCTTTCAACATTATTCTAGAGCATCTCAATGATATTAATATATAGCCTAACCCTAGGAACTGGTTCTTTGGTCTCAACCTTTTCATTTAGATTCTTATAGCTATTTCAATTTCTTTTTGCACATTTTTGTTCTCTTAAAAGTCCTCTATATACTATTTCAGCAGATGCTGCATGCTGAAGATATGAATGATTTTTGTCCATCAAGTTCAATATCCATTTCTGCACCTTATTCTTCTTTCTCAAACCCATACACAAAACAAAAAGAAGGACATTTGAGGGTAATTTCTGGATGTATGTATGACAGGAATAACCATAGATAAAGATTTTTAGGCCCACACACCCAAAACCACCTGCAATGGATGGTTTCAGATTAAAATCTAGCACATAAAGCCACACATACCAATAGCATGAGAATACTGTGTTAAGGAATTAGTGTTATGGATTCTCTCCTCCCTATTCTCTGATTGATCACAAACATTGGCTCTTTATCCTTCCTTCATAGTTCTATCAATAAAAAGCCATAGAATCTTGAGTTTGGAGCATCTTTTTGAGATTCCCTCATGATGAAGGATTTATTTATTAATGGTCAGATTTTTCGTAGAGCTTTTAGAGTTTTCTTTGTAGAGGGACAGGTCATCAGCAAGAAATTATAATTTAAATTTTCAGACTAGGGGCCAGGGAGATGGCTCAGTTGAATAAGTGCTTGCCTGGGAAGAACAAGGTCCTGAGTTCAACTCCCAGTTCCACAAAAAAAAAAATTCTCAGAATATAAGTATATAACAAAGCTATAGTGAACATAATAACATGGTATGTGCACAAATAAATAAAACACACTGTGGATCGTGGACTAGAACAGAGAATACAAAACAACTCCAGGCACAAGTAGCTCCTTTATCTTTGACAATAGGGACAAAAACCATTGCTGGCTAATCTATTGCTTAAAATATAGTCAATTAAAAAAAAATCTTGTTGGAAAAACAGGCAACTCACATGCCAAAGTTTGAACCTGGACCTATATCTCTCATTATTCGCTAAGCTAAAATCTACATAGTTCTAAACTATAAAATGTTCAAAAAGAAATTCTGTTGAAAAGTATAATAGAGAAAAACACTTAAAGACACAGGTATAGGCGAATGCTTTCTGAGCAAAACAAAGAACCAACAAAGAGAAACACCCAATTATAAATCTTCAGTATAGCAATGAAAGCTACTGACAGAATGAAGAGACTACATATATAAAGGGGCAACAATTTACCAACTACTTCCCAGACAGAAGGCTAGTATGTAAACTATTTAATGAACTCAAAACAGTTAGACCCCTCAAATTTAAAGGTGAAATTAAAAAGTTGTTTATAACACTATTTTAAACACGTATTTACATAATTTTATGGAAATTAATATCTTCCTGTCTCACAAAGTATCTGCACTTGTGTGCAGTGAATATTAAAATATGATTGTCCAACACTGCAATTACCTATATTATTCAAAAATAGAGAAAAAATAAAAATAAAGTATAGACCTCATTTAATCATATGTAAAATGTTTAGCTATTTCAGTAAATACTCACTAAAAGGTAGGCCTCTTCTTTCCTTTGTCCAAGTGGGAAATAAAGATAATTTAGAAAGAAAATAATCTTACTTAATATCTGGTAAAATGAAAAGATTAAACTATAATATATTTATAGATGAGAAACAAAAAGTAAATTATATTCATTATAGATTTTGAAAAGTACTACCCTATTGTTGTAATAGTGATCATTAGTAATTAAACTATAAAATTATAACTTCATTATAATCCAAAGTACAAAAATATATTTTCAAAAATATATCTGATGAGAAAGAGTTCACAGTATTAATTTTCTTATTACTTGATTCTGAGATAAGAATGATCTCAGCATTTATATAATTTATAGTTATGATTTTGCAACTATATATTATTTTATCATCAGAAAAATATTAAAAGAAATTAAAACTGCGATGCTACTTTACAGTATGTCAAACATTTCATTGAAATTTAATCTAGTTAATAGTTCCATGATCTGCTGTATTTTGAAATTATTTTACTACAGTCATGTGTTAAGAGATAGAAATTATTTTCTGTCCTTAGGAAAAATGGGAATAAACACAGGAAACTATAAACATCATCAAGAGTTTCTCCATTCATTTAGACCTAGTTCATCAGACAAAGCACTTTTTGCAGCTGGTCCAGGATTGGCCACTGGAGAACATCCATCTGAGTGCAGAGCATAGAGACTGGACCTCTGAATTTTTTCTTAGGGAGCTGCAACTACCAAGATTACTCACAAGGAGCCGGGCATGGTGGCGCATGCCTGTAATCCCAGCACTTGGGAGGCTGAGGCAGGAGGATTGTTGTGAGTTCGAGACCAGCCTGAGCTACAAAGTGAGCTTAAGGCCAGCCTGAACGGCATAGTGAGACCCTGTCTCAAAAAGACAAAAAAAAAAAAGATTACTCACAAGGATATAGTAGAGGGAGTATCAGCATTCAGAGAAATATTAGCACTTTTTAAAATAGTGTGGTGAGGGAAGCTGGGGAGATGGCTCAGTGGAATAAGTACTTCCCTGGCAAGTGCAAGGGCCTAAGTTCAATCCCCGGTTCTGCCCAAAAATAAATAAATAAAAATAAATAAATAAATAAAATAGTGCGGTGATACAGTAAGGCCTCTGCTCACAAATGTCTCTGTTTGACAACAATTTCTTTGCAAACAGGACCTTTAAGCAAAATTTTTCTTCCATTCACAAACTCTCCACTGCTAACAGCACTGCAGCATTTCTCCAGGTAAACACGAATGCAGTCACCCTCCCAGAATGGTGCAATAAATTAAGTTAATAAACCAAAGTACTGGGCCAGGAATATAGTTCAGAACCATAAGTGTCTGCTTGGTAAGTGCAAGGTCCTAGGTTCATTCCTGGTACCAAAAGAAAAAAAAATTATGAACTGAAGTACCTCTATATTTACCTTTTTATGCTCAAGTAATGCTATACTTATGTCAATTTTATACTATTATTTTTAATGCCAATATTTCTTAGAAAACTTGAAAGCATTGCTTGACTATCAATATGCACACTGATAGTAAGTAATAGAGCCATTATCAGAAATCAGAAGATAAAACATTGAACTGAAGCTCCTATTTAAGTAATTTTTAAAATCATAACTGCTGTAGCAAAATGTATTTTAAAAGTTAAAGAGTTAACAAATTAGCTCATTTTTTAAACAGTATGTTAATTTTCTAAAAACCATGTTTTTCTCCTTAAATATATTTCTCCCTAAACATGTTTTTGCCTAAATATATTTCTCTTTAAAAATATAGATTTTGTGATTTAATTCCTTGTACTTACACAGTTCTAACCAATGGCTCTTTGGTTCCCACCGGGAATACTCCAGAAGTGGAGGCAACTTTTAAGTATCCTAGGATTTCAAGAGCAGCTCCCATTTTGTTAACATCACTTTTGGAATGCTCACAAGTATTTGCTATTAAACTTTTTATCAAAAATATTACATTCTTAACTTCCTTCATATGCACAGTGCCCTTTCCCATGCAGTGCCCTTCCCAGACCATAAACATGACCATCAGGCATGGAATTCTTACCTTTTACACAGCACTTGCTTGGTGTTACATTCTAATGGAGACACCATGACCTCCAGCACAGCACAGCTTTTTCAATGACTCCTTAACTTTGGACAGAATGCAAAAGGCCTACCACTCAGTGCTGCTCAAGCTTGGCTTGTCTGGCTGACTGAGTGGAACGGTGGCTCTCTCCTCCCTTCATCGTACACAGGAGATCAGATAGATGAAAGCTTTCTCCCCATATAGGCACAGTTCTTCAGCTGCTAGCCTAGAGAATACCTCCTTTTTAGGGCCTTGAAATGTATTGGCGTCAGCCATGAATTGACACATCTTTGTTTTATCAGATCTTATTAAATTAAAACATTGTTGAAATGCCATTGTCTTCACCTTTTTATTTTTAGGTAGGTATTTCTGAACTATATTATCATGGTTTTTTTTTCTTTTTGGGTGGAACCGGATTGAACACAGGCCCTTGTGCTTGCCAGACAAGTGCTTATTCTACTGAGCCGTCTCCCCAGTCCCTTTTTTTGTATTGTTTTGGGAAGAGACTACAGGGTATTCAGAGTCTCACTACTAGATCAGACTCTTAGTGAGTCTCCTGCTTATAGCCTCTCAAGAGCTGGGATTACAGGCTTGGGTCACCATGCCTCGTGACAATTGCATTCTCAGCATTCCCTGGGGACAGGCCAGTACAGCAGGCCCAGGGATCAAATCCTCAGCCCCTGTACTTGCTTGTAGGCATTTTAATCCACTGAGCTATTTGGCTAGCCCTACTATACTATTAAATGCTAGGGGTAAACTTATTTTCTTCAATCGTATTTTCCAACATAATAACATCAATTATTGGTTTGTTTGTGCATGTGTTTGTTTACTTAATTATTATGCATTAAAAACAGGGCCTCAGAGAAAATCATGTTTTCAGGCATTTTTATCTTTAGTTTTAAAATAGAGTGTCACTAAGTCACTACATTATTAAGGTTGGGCTCTAAGTTGAGGTCATCTTGTCTCTGACTCAGAGTATTGGGTCTACAGATGTGTGGTATTGCACCTACCTTCCTTACTGGCTTACCATGAACTTTTAACAAACAGAAAAATAATTTTAAAAAAATAAAGATAATTTTGAGAGGGTTGGGGAGATAACTCAGTAGAATAACACCTGCCTGCCCAGTGCTGGGTCCTGAGTTCAATCTCCAATAATACCAAAAAAAAAAAAAAAAAAAGCAAATAGAAAAATGCGTCAATATCTATTTATACAAGATAAAGTAACACTTAAAATAAGGGAACTTTTACTTGTCTTACTTGTAGTTTCCCATAAAGATGTTATAGTCTACTACATGTTCTAAAATGTTCATTTATATATGCACCAAAATTGCATCCAGTGTTTAAAAATTGAATCAGTAGAATTCCTTTATATCCTATAAATTGTTTAATTATTTTACGACACATTTTATAAGACACAATGACGATGGTATAGCATTTTTACCTTAATATAATTGCATCAGCATATTAGAAAATAATTTGCTTAAAGCACTTCTGACAATATTCCCTTAGGCAATTATCTTTGATCTATGTTTTTAAATATTATAGCAAGTCATAATAAAGTTCAAACTTTTTCTTAAAAACCTATTTTGAAATGCGAACACCAACAAAAATGATAGAAAAATTCCAGTGATGGTGTATACTCAGTTACAAATATTAATGAAAAGTATGCCCAGAGTAGGTAGCTACTTTCAACAGAAAGATAAGCACTTTCTAAGGTCATTAGGTTTAAAGACAGTATATTTAAGTTCTAGAAGTTCATCTATATGACTAGAATTATTGTGATTATTATGAACATTAGTATTGAAAGCTTTTCCTGACAAATAAGTAAACATTAATCATTGTATTGTTATATGCCTTCAAAACGTGGTATTTTGGTGTCAATCACCTTTATTGTGAGGTCAACAAACATCCTCAAATTTCTCATTAAGGTCAAAGATGTTCAAACTCTTTTTATAAATTAGTCTTCCATTTTTCATTCATTAGCTAGTTTCTGAATACCTATAGGTCATCAGATTAATTTGTTTCAATATGGTGCATAAAAAATGTATGAATGATGAAAATTTCTGCATCACAGAATCCTAAACAGGAATAGTATTCCTGACAACAGTTTAGTAATCAAGCTGTGTAACACTGCAGGTTAGAAACTTGTTTTATTTCTTTTTTTGTTATGGACATTTTCAATTAACTATAAAGATTTTTGCTTCACATGGTGGTTTTAAATTGGCATTTCATCATTTTATGCATTGCCTGTACTGATTCTGGGTTATTTAGCATTTATTAATAATTTCCAGTTTGACCTTTCCCAGGTTTTTCTATTTATTAGGTATTTTTGCACCCTTGCAAAGATGACTGAGCAGAATTGGGGAAAAAATTGTCCCTTTTTAAAACTTCATACTTTAAATTATTTTTACACTGACCTTTAAAGTTGGGATATAGTTAGGATTTGAAAGTCTAGTTTAAAATCCACCCTGCTGAAGCATTAGGCAGGCCTCAAAGTTCAAAACAGATTGGTCAGGTGATGGCCGAGAGCTAGGAAAGCTGGGAGAAGAAAGAGATGTGAAAGGTGAAAGAGGAGAGAGGTCAAGAGAAGCACAGCCTTGCCACAGTCAGCAGGACTACTTAAAATTTAAGCCACTGATGATTGGAGAAACAGGAGGGAACCCTGCTGCAAATGTGTCTTGTTTGGTGGAAAGTGGCTTCTGAGCACGGCTATGTTTACCATTTGCTTACTGTACCTTGAAAAGATTATCCTATTGTTGCCTAATTTCGTGAAAGAGCTCACCTTATTCTTTTAGATATCTAAGGAGCCTTCAGATTGTATAATTTATGGACACAGAAGGGTTTGTGTTTTATGCTGGGTTCATCCTTCGGGGCCTTCCATCAGAACTTATATAATAGCTTGAAGAATCAAAGCTGCTTGACGCAAGGTCAAAGACATTATTATACTTTTATTACTTGTGGACAATAAAAGCTACACTTGGGACTAATTGCTGTGCTTGGCTGAATTCTCTAAAATAGTTGAATATAACTTGTTTCCATTTGGAATTATTCCTGACTGCTCATATTCTGCCAAGGCCTTGGCAAGTATGAAAAACCTATTTGTTACCTGAATTTCCTAGTGAGTAATGCTGTTGCTTTTTCTTCATTAAGGTGTCATCCTGTGAAAGATGAAATCTCCTTTGTAATCAAGCAGCAAAGTGTTGCTGATTACCTGTAACGAAAAGGTTTGATGGTTGTAGAGCCATTTAAAGCAAAAACTCTCCATTGACTGAGATAAAGCATGGCGTAAATAATCCATGTGTTGCAATAAAGTGGCCTATTATGTCACAGAGGATGCCAAGGAATTCAACTTTCTTCAAAAAGCTATATTTTCATTTTAATTAAATCTATCCTCTTTTTTCTTCAACTCCCAAAGGATGGAAAATGTATCTTTAATGAAGCCTCATAATAAATCATTAAACCATCGTTACAAAATTTTTTAAAAATATAAAACATATGTAGTAGCTTTGCAAGAGTTCGTAATTCTTTATATTTATCCTGGGTTTCAAAATTCTCTAAGAAGTTTTAGCATATTCTGCCAGCTATATCATAGAGTCCTTAGGGTGACACACATGTGGCTCAGGGGTGTATATGGCAGCTTTGTCCTGACGGTTGCCTACAACCCAGAGATTATCTTTCAGAAGTATTTTTTCTATTAGGAAAATAATGAATATGAAGGGTTGGCTCTGGGAAAATAGGAAGGTGCTATGTTTACTTGAATAAGTTAATTGCCAAATGGTAGAAAATGCTTCTCATATGTTCTTTTAGTGCACTCATATTTTCTATTTAAAAACTGGATTTATTGGGACAAAATTCACACACCCATTTTAAGATGAATAAGATACATGTAGCTTATTAGTATTTTTGTGTATAAAAATATTCAAATGGATGGCATCCGTACTTAGTAGCATTCCTGATTTCAGACTCTTTTCCCACCACTGCATCTCCAGAACCTACCAACATCAAATCTGTGTTGTACTTTATCTCTTGTGGATTTTTCTCATATAAAGAATTATATAATCACAAAGTGATCATTTATCTAGCTTAATTCAATTAGCATAATATTTTAGAGGCCTATATTTTCTATGTAAGAACATGCCTATTCACTGATGAATTGTGCTTATTCTCAAAATGTTGGAGCAGATAGAACAGAAGCTATTAGTCAAATAGGATGGAGTGATTCTCTGCTTTATTTCAATTATGAAACTTGTGTCATAGTTCATGTTACTTAACCTTTCTGGGCCTTAGGTTAATGAATGCCATTTAGGAGTAAATTTGTGTCAAATGGCATAGTGATAAATGATACCATATATGAAAATAAACCTTAGGGTTAATAAACCTCCAACTAATGGCTATTCCATGTGATCACATATGAAGCTAGTTTAACTTTTTAACTTCTTGAATGTTAATAATGGGTTAGACTTCCAGAAGTTAGCCTTCAAAAAATCATATCTCTAGTTTGGTATAAGCCTCTTTTGTCTAAATTAAAAAATTTTTTATTAATTTTGGAACATATTTTGAGACTTGTGCTGTGTTATAATATTCTCCTAGTGAAGACAGAATTCTTCTAAGGGTAGGACTTCCAAGGGAACAAAACTTTGTTAGGATCCAAGACTGCTTTTGATTTACATATATATAAACTGTTTTTCGAAACCACACGCATACACACACATACCAAATTCACACAATCTTCATTTACCTAAGTTAAGGAAAAATTTTTTTTAATGACGACTGTGGAACAAAGGTCAGGGCGGTTCTATTTTTATAAAATGCCAAATTGATTGTAGCTTTGAATATGGGATTAATTAGCTGTAGCCAAATATTATCCGCTATATTTTAGAGGAAAATGCCCTCCAGAGATATTACAACAATAAAGAAAAATAACATGTTCAAGTGTCTTTACCAAAGGACAGTGATAAAAATCAGCATCTCTTTTCTGAGAACTTATATAAATGAATCTTCCTCTTTCTTTTTCGCTCTTCTCCATTTTCCCTCTATTGTCCCTTCTATGTGTAAGTTTTTCTGCAGTTTTTTTCTTCTCAGGGGATGTTTTTACTTATTGTGTAATATCATTTATTGCACTTCTGTTTTCCTAGTCATCATACTTGTCAATTGTACATATTAATTTATGGCCCATATTTTTGTAGAAATTTTTATCTATTCCATACCTTTTATGCAGGATAGTTAAAAAATAATTCATATTTGGAATTCCTCAAAAGTTAATGAAAAATGAAATATCTTCATCTATACTATTGAATAGAATTTTATAATGATTCTCACAAAATGGCAAATTACACACACACACAAACATACACACACACACACAGTTGTATCCCCTACTTCTCTTCAAGAAAAGTGGAATTGTATTTCCTTATTTATAAGCAAAACATGAAACACAAATTCAAATTAACATAGTATGTATCACTAGTGCTTAGTTATCATTTTATAAAATATCATTTCTATGTAATGATTGGTCACCATTTTAATATTTTAAAAGCAACTTTAAGCACTGAATAAATTTTATTTATTTATTTATTTATTTATTTATTTATCTATTTATTTATTCATCTGTATTTTAGGGAAGGTCTACACCACTAGACAGGACTCATAGTGATTCTCCTGTTTACATCCTTCCAAGTGCTGGTATTACAGGTGTAATCAGCATGTCCTGGGGACGGGGTGGACACAGCAGGCCTGGGGATTGAAATTCCAGACCCTGCACCTGCTTGCAGGCCCTATAATCTGCTAAGGTATTTGGCTGGCCCTTAAATTTATTTTAAAGCTTGAAAATAATTACGAAATATATTTCCTATTGACATTCAAGCAACCAAGTTTGGACTTTTGTTTGTAAAATAGAAATAATTTCATGCAAAGTGACTATTCAGATGGTAATATGAATAAAGTGTGTGATATATCTTTCATATATCACATCAGATGTGCATACATTAGAATTGTTAATTTTGCTCCCTGAAAGAATATTGTGTTTCCCACATTATAATTCATTAAGTTATATGTAATGATAAAATAGATGTAGAGATGTTAAATAAGCCTTCAGTAAATGAGTATGCTAAAACTCCAGTGTTTCCAAACTTTTGCTGTACATGTCATATACCCAAAATTATTTAAAGGTGAGCTTTCTCATATAATGAAGATATCATAATGCTACAGAATTTTAAAAGTTGTCTTGTAGCCTTGACAGATATGAGAAAGAGAAAAGAATTAATTGAAATTTTATATTTAATTTAACTAGAAATTAAACTAAAATAAATGGGTCTCTCCAAAGGTGCATAAAGAACAAGATCTGTTTTGATTTCACAAGTTAGAAGAATAAAAGACTTTAATAAATTAAGTTGTAATTTCAAACTGAATCCAAAGCATGCTCCCTTCTCATGTGAAATGAAACTATCAAGCCAGGAAATGCAGAGTGTGACACTAAAATAGACTACTAATTAAGGAGTTTTAATAGAGTTCCATAGATGTAGCATTATTTAATATCTTACAAACATTTGCAAAGGTGAATATTAATATCAGATTTTACAGGGAACTATTGTGACTAAAAATTTCCCTAAATTATGGATTTGAGTTTTTAATTCATAGGACACCCTATGGCTGCAAGCATTACAGAACCTTACCATAATTATAAGAGAAAAAGCATGACATTGTCAACAATTGCCTGTATAAGTCACTTATGTTCAGATGCTTGGCTATCTTTCGCTTGTTAAATTTGTCATGGGGGGACACTGTAGAGGGCGCCATCCTAACTCAACCCCCAGCAATTACTATAATTTAGAGAGAAACTTGGTCACTGGAGGTAGGCGCCTCTTCCCCCACAATCAAGCTTCTATGACTCACAGAAAATACAAACACGGCCAGGCTCCTACAAATTAGGCATGAACAAATGTTTCACATTAACTGAGTTAAAGGACCTTGTTGAAAATTACAAGGGCTGCTTAGGAAAGCAATGAATCCCATTATGGAAGTAATAGGTCTAAGCACAAGCAGCTTGTTAGAAATTCATATACAGTTGCTAGCTGTGGCCACACTAGGGAAAGCGTTGCTTGACCTGGACATTTTCAGACTACAAGAAGACAATGGCCAAAGGGTCCTTTCAGAAAGCGTGATCAATATCATAAACTTAAGTATGTGGTCCTTAAACTATGATTAGAAAATAAAATAATTTTTTAACAAAATATATTTTTTAATTACCTAGAATCACTTTGTTAGGAAAGAACAACAGCAACAAAATCTTCCACTTCTCCATCTTTCCAGCAGCCAGCAGCATTTGACTGGATCTTCAATTGTAAATAGTGAACATTCATATGTCCAACAAGAACTACTTCTGCATTAGGAAGCTGAATAGGTCTAGGATATGGCTACTTATAAATAATCACCTTTATCAAACTTATTTCAGTATAAATTTCTCTCTACTACAAAAAGAAGTGGGTTAGACATATTAATTCTTTAAACACAAGTGACACTACACAGTACAACTCTTTCCTCTGCTTTGCTGATAATATAATTCATAGGAAATTCTCTTTCACCTCTGTTTTATAGTACTAGCAAATGGCTTGCTACTCTAAAATATCGTGCAGATTTATTCCAGCCCATTCTGTTGTGGAAGAAAATCAAATTGAAGTGAAGCGGGCAGAAAAACAGGTGTGTGTGACAGAGATGGGAACATACTCAAGAGAGGGGGTTTAAGAAAAAATGAAGTCAGTAGGGCCTGAAGGGAGCTCTGCGCCATGAGAGCATGTAGGGTACCCAACCTCCTAAGATTTTCAAGTAGCCTTTAAGGATATATTTTTGGGTGAGTAAATGGTCTGTAAATTTAAGTGATTTTTGCAGTTTGACTATAAAAGTGCTTGTTGGACATTTTTTTCTTACACTAATATTTTGACATGTGTAATGAACGTTACAGAATCATGAAAAATTCAAATATCAAACAAAACTAATTCAATAATATATTGGCATTTTATTTGCATAGTGGACTGTAAGTTACTTTGTACATAACTCTTTTTGTAACCTATGAATTTTCCTCAACACTTGCTCTTTCCTTTCTCACATATCAGTTAAACATTCCTCATGAAAAATTGGTTGCATTCATATTTTAACAATGTGTGAGTCATTCTATTTGAGACAGTTTATGTAATTAGGTATGGGGCACATAAATATAATCGATTATAATGCACATTGTTATGTTTTAAAAGAATTACTATTGATCTGATTAATATAAACTAATATTTATTTGAAAATACAAGACAAAATTAGGTGAAACAAAAATTTAGACACAGTCAGAAACACATGGAAGGTGTCTAAACATTACAGTTGCTCAAAATCTTAGGCTTATAGGTGCATGAAAACAAATCTTCGCTAAGCTTATGTTGTCTTTGAATTTCAAGGCAGAGTAATGAACTATAGTGATATTTGGTAACATAACCAATGCCTATTATAAGCAGCTTTTAGACATTATCCAATAAGTAACTTTTAGTTACATATAAACACTTAACCAAGGGACTGGGGAGATGGCTCAGTAGAATAAGTGCTTGTCTGGCAAGCACAATGGCCTGAGTTTAATCCCAGGTTCTGAAAAAAATTTTTTTGATGTAAGGAAAGGAAGCTTTTATTATTAAATGCTAACAATTGAAGAAGGAGTTGCATTTTGAATGGCTGCAAACTAACCTTTGTGACACAATATACTTGGAGAATTGACAGCACACTTTCACACACTGAAATTCTTAAATAATTGGTTTTTTAAGTTTCAAACAGATCTATTTTTATAACAAAGTAATTGTTCTGTTGTTTTTATGTATCATCTCTGCAAAAGCAAGCAAAATAAAAATGAAATCAAAGTTATCTTCCACCACTGACTCATCCCATCTGGTCAGATGCCATATCATTCATTTAAGCATTCTTGCATGACTTTCTGGAATGTTGTCATTTATTTATTTCATACACATCTTATTTCCTATTTAACTTACTCATATATTTTAGGTTCATTGCTCTTATTGGTATATAGATTGTTAAATAGGCACTACTTGTGAAGATGTAGTAGTGCATTACTTTACAAACAAAAGCTATTCCAAATATTTTCATTTACTTTGTATTTTAAAGGTACTTTCAGCTTTTAAAAAAAATAATTGTATGTATTCATTTAATATTTATATTTTACATAAATTATGTATTTTATGGTATGGTGAAGTATTCATTGATTATTTTATAATTTTATTTTATGACTTGACCAAATCCCTTGGTCAGACGTTTATATGCAACTAAAAGTTACTTATTGGATAATCCATAAAAACTGTTTATAATAGGCATTGGGTATGTTATCAAATATCACTGTAGTTCAATATTCTGCTATGAAATTCAAAGACAAATAATTTTGTGATTATTTTATGATTTAGAATTCTTCATTAAAAGAATTCTAAAGTAATAATATATGAATGTAGTTCTTAAATAATGTATTTTTATTTTGAGCTTTGTGCATATTGTTTCACAAATATTAGTCTATAGTCATTCAAATGCCACCTCTTCTTCAGTTATTAGCATTTAATGATACAAGTTTCATCACAACAAGTATTTATATGCAATACATTTTTTGAAACTGAACTATCTATGAAATAACAACAACAACAGCAATTTTGGAACAGTGATAAGCCGATTTTCATTTGGAGGAGAGAGGGACACATTGATTGTAGGAGAAACTTCCCCTGGGAAAAGATTAGCATAGATTTGATTGATAGTTTCCTAAGACACTCCACCAAGTAGAACCATAAGTGTTCCAGATGAATGCTTCATATCCTTTCTTAAAGTTTTCATGCATTAATTGAAGCCAGTCCTTGGTGAGTCTGAATCAGTGGGTTTGTTTTCATTTTTGTGTAAGAGACAGAATGGTATAATTTCTAAATTCTGCCCTGGAATAATACCTCTTCATATATGGAAATGTAGAGAGTGTGTTAAAACAGAGAGTGTCATGAGAATGACCGGTTCCCATGGCAGCTGTGTAGGCATATAACTTTAACGTATGTCCACATTCCTAACTGTATTACACACACACCCACCTCCCCCTTGCATAAAATCTCCACAGTGCAGCTGTTAGGGTACACATATAGAAATCATGAGTGTGGTAGAGGTTTCCTTGTAGAGAAAGATGATGTCGCTGATGACCATGGTGATTTTATTAACCTAGACAGTTTCTGACTAGCTCGAGTTTCCTGGCTCTCTCTTTCACCCTGGAGGAAATTATCTAGCTTTATTCCTGCAAAGAGTATCCAAATACTCAACTACTCCTTCAGAATTATCTTGCCTGACATCCTGCCATGTGCAACTGATTTATAACAAAATAATTGTTCTGATGGCTTCAATTGCCAGGTCACGCGGTGGATTTTGCCACTCTGTGTAGGGAACCCTTAGTTTGGTCAGAGAGTTCTGCTATCAAGCTTGCATTCTGACACATTCATAGAAGATTATTCTGCTTTTCAGGGACCTGTGTCTTCATTTGAAGTCAAAATTGTATTGTACTTGATTATCCTCTCCATAGAATTTTCTTGGAAATTACAATAATCTAACACTAATAAATTTGTGTTATAATTTCTTTTTTTTTTTTTTTTTTTTTGTCTTTTTGAGACAGGGTCTCACTATGCAGTTCAGGCTGGACTTAAGCTCACTTTGTAGCTCAGGCTGATCTCAAACTCACAACAATCCTCCTGCCTCAGCCTCCCGTGTGTTATAATTTCTAATAAATTTGTTTGATCATAGAGAGAACTGACAAAAACCAATGTTTATTGCTCTCCTACATTCAACGAAACATTTGCTACTGACTCTATGACTTTAGGTCCTTTTATAAAATGATAATAACTGTTTGAACCATGTAACAACACTGTTTTTTTATATATAAAAACATTCCAATGATCTGAAAAATATATTTTGTTTTGGTAATACATAAATGGCAACCCTGACACTCAGAAGACTCATGTATCTTTTCTGAGTCCAAATAACAAGATAATGTAATGCTATCTGGAGGCAATTTATTATCATTATCAAAATTTCCTCTTTGATATAATTTTTGTTTCTTTTTCTTGCACATGCAGTATCAACTCAACATAAAGATGAAGAAAAGCAGCTGCTTAATACACGTCCTTTAATGAGCAAGCTACTCTACCTGACATTTAGTAAATACTTGATGATTAACAGTTAATACCTCCTATTCTTCTGCAAGTTCCAGTAACACAGTCAAACATGTTCATCATAGTATTCAGTTTTTTATTTCATTGATAGAAGGCTACATCATTAGGGCTAGGTAGATAGCTCAGTGGTCTAAGCACCTGCCTGGCAAACAAAGATCCAGGTTTGATCCCTGGTACTGCATGGTGTGCTGGCCACATAATAAGACACTATACCAAACAAATAATTTTTTAAAAAAGATTCCTTCAGGGCTTGCGAAATAGCTCAGTCCTGCAAGCAGACTCAGGTGCCAGAGGTTTGATGCTTGGTTCTGCTGTATCGGCTGAGACACCGATTGAGACTGGGGTTGTTGGTGTGTGCCTGTAATCACAGCTCTTGGGAGGCTGTAAACAGGTGGGTCACAATGAGTTCCATATAGTAGCAAGACCCTGAACACCCTTTAGACCCTTCTGTAAAATACAGAAAAATAAAGAATTGAAATAAATAAATAAACACATCATTCATCTTTGAGCTATTTAACTGTTTTTTTTTTTGTTTTCATTTTCTTTCTTTTTTTAATATTTATTAGGGAAGGGTCTACCGGGTGTTCAGGGTCTCACTATTAGATCGGACCCATGGTGATCCGCTTGTTTACAGTTTCCCAAGAACTGGGATTACAGGCACACACCACGAACTGCAGTCTCAGCCCTGGGGCAGGCCTGTGATTCAACTCCTCGCCCCAGAGCCTGCTTGCATGTGCTTTAATCCACTGAGCTATTTGGCTGGCCCTCTATTTAACTGTTTTGATATACACACTATATATACTATTTTTCATAAGTTATATATACAGTAGAAATTCTAATTGTGTTTATTTGTCAAGTTTTTAATCAATTATTTATTTGTTGCAGTCTTTAAAAGCTTTTCATTAATTTTATTAATTCAGGAATAATGTATCGGTTATTGTTTTTTTGATTTGTAGCACACATGTTTATTTGATGACAAGAAGATTTTATTACTTGCTCTACAAACTCTCATGGTTTTTCCTTTGATAACTTGGTTTTTCTAGGGTATAAACCTCTTGAGTTTTTGATAAGGTTTTCTTCCCTGTCAAGAGGGCAGATGGGATTTGAAAACTGGCCTATTTTTATTGGTATCTGTCATCCAAACACAGCAACACAAAATCAAGAATCTGTATAGATGTTTTGAGCTAGTTTCAACTTGTCTTTTCTCCAACAATAATAAATACACAGGTTGTTTACTATGAGCTGACAAAACAAAAAGGGGTGAGATTGCAAATATTGGTGTAGTGCCTTTGGGATTTGCGTACCTGGAAAGCAAAAGCCGTGTATTTCTTCTTGGCTCTCAAATTGGCTGCAATCTTAATATTAACTCCCGGTTAATATTTCTTTCTATGATATATTTATTGGAAGTTCAGATGCCCCCTCTAATTGAGAAAAATTAACAATCATGAGGTTGCATCTCTGGTTGGTAGAACTGATTGAATTGGAAATTGTATAAAGTGGGATGCAATATGTCTGGAGCCAGAGACTAATACTAAGTGGAGTCTTAGTTCAATATAGTACAAAAAGGAGAAGTCCATGAAAACTCCAGTAATATTGTAGTAAAGAACTATTACAGGTTCTGAATAGAGTACTGAGAAAATTAAAATAAAAGTGACATTTTAATTTTTAAGTGGTGAATTACAATTGAAGGAGAAACAAAACAAACAGAAGAGTAAAGAAATTAGTATGAAAGTCTTTATAAAATTGATATCTAGTGATTTATAGCATGATTTCTTATGCCGTAAAGTATGATTAAAAAGTAGTGGAGAGGGCCGAGGAGATAGTTCAAAGGCATAAGCGCCTGCCTGGAAGACACAAGGTCCTGAGTTTGATCCCCCTTGCCTAAATAAATAAATAAATAAATAAATAAATAATTGGTGGAGAATATTATCAAATAAAGCATCATACTTCAGAAAATCATAAGTTATAGATGGATAGTTTTTAAAAGAGACTGAGCTTCAAAATTTTAAGTGGGTCCTTTTTCTGGCATCTGTGTCAGAGCACCTTTCTACCCATTTTCTCACCCTATAACCCTATCAATGACAATGCCTCCACTGATATAACAAGTGACTAAAAGGGGGACAAGCAGTATTTTCTCTGAGGAATGTGGGCTAATATGAAATGACTTTTTCCATTAAAGTTTGGATGATTAAAGTAGGAGAAGATATAATTTATTTTGTACTTTGTATGAATAAATCAATATAATATGAATAAATCAAGGCCAAAATTTGGATTAGACTCAATGTTTCATTACACAAAAATAACAAACTATAAACACAGTCCCAAAATCATGGAAATTAAGAAATCTTTCATACTAGCTTTGTTAGAGGCCTGATAAAAGAAGGCTTTGACTACATAAAAACTGTAGAGACTTCTTAATGGCCTCTGCTCCACATCCTCTGCCTAAAGGGACACTAAGTCTACAGCTAAAATAAACATTCTTTCTTCTCCCTCCATTATTTTCCAAAATTATTTATGCCACATGACTGATATTGCATTTTTATTTTTTCCTAAGTATCATTCATACATAAAATTATTTGCGTTTCTCGTAACTTTTTCATACTAATTTATCCCAGTAAACACGAAGAAAGGTCTTTATGCTTCCAAGATTGCAAGAGTGACATCAATCACTGGCTTAAGGTAAGAAAAAGGCAGCTGTATATTATAGAAAATATAATTTTATGTAATCTCATGTTTATGCAATAGTTTGACTAAAAAGCTATATAAGGAACATAAAAATAACCACTGAAGCCCTGCATGGTGGCCTATGCCTGAAATATCAGAAATCTGGCATGCGAGAGGATATTCCATTTGAGCCCTCATTTGGACAGATCAGGGATTTTGCAAGAACCTGTCTCAGAATTTAACACTTAAAACTGACTGCAAATATAGTTCAGTGTGAAGGTGCTGGCTTCAATTCCTAGGGTCACAAAACAAACACACAACCACCTCATTATTTTAGAGGCTTTGCTAAAATGATAATTAAAAATTCAAAGAATTTTATTTTAATTTTTTTGTTTTTTCCATTATGAACACAAAAAATGTCATTACATTGCTTATATAGTGCATATATGGGATATTTATATGACAAAATGCTTAGTAAACTATGTATCATTTTTATACTTAAGTAACTTTCAAGAAAATATATACCAACTACAAAACAATTTCTGATTTTTAAAAATTTGCTTTTTATTGAAGGAAACGCATGCATATGTATGAGTGAAAATACATAGAGTAGGATCCATTTGTTACAGTTCAAACCAAGTACTCTATTTATTATATTGCACATGAAATGAATTTAATGTATTTATCACTGTGTGTGACAAGGACATTGTGAGAATCAAATGGAGGTCCTCTGTGAGATTAAAAATACTGAGGACAATCCACATGCTGAAGGATTTCAGACAAGTCAGAACAGAGCAGAGGCTAACGGTTGGACCCAGGACAAACGAACATTAAGAATAACTGATTTAATAAATTTTAAAAAGTATACAGCCTTTCACTTGCCATTTTACTTCAAGGTAAACACAAGTTCAACAGAGGTGAATATATAGGATTTGTAGAAATAGGAAACTTTGGCTAAAATCTGAATGGAAATTTACAAGTGAGTCACTAACAATTACAGTAATGTAATGCAATGCTGTTTTCAAAGAAGTTGTTATAAGGGCCGGAGAGATGGCTCAGTGGACAAGCACGTGGCAAGCGCAAGGCTCTGAGTACAATCCCTGATTCTGCCAAAAAAAATAAATGTTGTTATAGATCAGACACTACTCGTTTCTATAGATATTCAAAAATGGTTATCTCAGAAAACATTATAGTATCAAATTATAATATATTCATAAAATATTAAATATTTTAATAGAAATAATTACAAGAGAAAGTATTCTATTTGATATAAAGGATTCTGGTGATACAAAGTTACTTTACCTCTATTACAGTGCTTACAATTTTACATTAAAATATATAAATGATGTATTGAAATCATTCAGTATGGAATAATTTACTCGTGCAGTTTGCTGAAAAGGAATGCTTTCACACACACACACACACACACACACACACAAATTAAAAGCAAAGGAAGACGGGAGTGTGGGATGCCTGTAATTTCAGCACTTGGAGAGACTGTAAACAGGGGGATCACTACAAGTTTGATTTAGTAGTGAGACCCTGAACACCCTTTTAACCCTTCCCTAAAATACAGGAAAAAAAGCTAAAAATAAAGGAAGAAAGTATCTATCCAAGCACATAGGGACAATTCTTGCAAAAGAAAGGAAAACCATAAATCTGGGAGTTTTGGCACGTGCCTGTAATTTCAGCACTAGGGAGGCAGAAATTAGGAGGATCACTATGAGTCTGAGCTATGTAGTCAGACCCTGCAACAATTAAAAAAAAAAAAGGAAAGGAAGAAGAAAGAAAGAAGGAAGGAAGGAAGGAAGGAAGGAAGGAAGGAAGGAAGGAAGGAAGGAAGGAAGAAAGGAAGGAAGGAAGGAAGGAAAGAAGAAAGGAAAAGACAAAAGAGAAAAGAAACTATAGAAGGAACGTTAGTTGGACAAATGCACAAGGTCTCTAAGGAAAAATGAATGAAAAATTTTAAAAGAAAAGGAAGGCAAGGACA
>PVKA01027486.1:0-30453 GCA_004027165.1 Ctenomys sociabilis
AATTCAGCTATATAAAAACCTGTAAATATAATATCATGTATGCACCTTGTACAATACCAAAACGTTATGAAAACAGTTTGCAATGTATTATTTCATCGACTCGGTATGGTTATGGTGTTTTGAAACTGTCTGATTGACATTTGTATTTCAATAAAATAAAAATAAATGGAAAAAAAACAAACAAACAAAAAAAAAAAAACAAAACTGGGTGTGGTGGTGCACGCCTGTAGGGAGGCTGAAAACAGGAGGATCACTATGGTCCACGCTGTGCAGTGAGGCCCTGTACTTACTAAATAAATAATTAATTAAAAATAAGTAAATAAATAGAAATAAAAATTATCAAAAATGTGAAGTTGAAGTCTGAACATGAGGAATTTGGTCATTCTTAGTGTGATATAAGCTAGATTTTTTTTTTATAGCCTATCAGCCACTTTGTAGGCAAGAACAAGTAGAGGCTACCTCTGTTTTAGATCTGAAAAAGACATCAGTGGCACCTAACTTAGCCTTCATTTTTATATATGAGGAAAATGAGGCTGAAAGAAATCAATGACTTGCTGAACCTCATGTGGTGACTTAGTGATAGAAATAGGAATAAAAATTTGGCCATCTCACTGGGCCCAGTGCTGTCCATTCTCCAAGTAGTGCTCAACTCTCAAAAGACTATTTCTGTTTCTGGGACTCCCTCTGCTCTTCCTCAGTTTGTGTTACTTTGGATGGATACCAAGACTCTCATTTCTCTGATGGCTTTCTGTCTGTATAGTTTGTAGAATAATTTGCTCTCAGTATATTATATCTTGGCAATTGGAGCCATGTAGCATAATATTGAAAGTTTTAATAAATCTGAAGGATGATAGAGAAAAGTAATCCTTTTGCAGATATTAAAATATTAAATGGAGTTCGACTAAATACATTTTATGACACCACTTTTGACAAATAGTATGCTGAGTAATTGTTAGATGTTTTACATAATTGTAGTAATTACTTTAGGCATGTGATTATCCAGCTGATTTACTTTTCATGTTAGTGGCACAAAGCTGTTGAATTTAGGAGTTTCTGCAAAAGGATTAATTTTGGAACTTGATACTGAGTCAGCAGTCTTTTTCAGGTCATTTAAAAATGCTCCTATAAATGCCTTTCTGAGAAGTGATTATGAATTCCAGTTGTGTTAGTACATGATTCCAGCGCTCACTTCCTAGACCAGCTGCCTGTTAGCCGTGTGTCAGACTTTCATTTCATCACTTTTGCTGTTGCCCTGTTGCTGCCCTTTGGTTTCTGGATTCCCACTGCCCAACAGGAAAGGCCTGTGGTGCCTGTGGGGCCATTCCGCAGGGGCCGGGGTTAGGAATGCGTTCCTGTCCCAGCTCCCAGAAGCCTGGTGGCCTTTGCAGAGGGGCATGTCTGGTGTTTGCACGGGGAAGCCTGCTCTTGGCAAAGCTCTCCTCAGAGTTACTTTCTCAAAATTCTTGCGTTGCTGACAACACAAAACTTCATATTATCATGCCTTGTGATCTCAGCTGAGAGCAATAAAGAATAAACTGGGGCAGAGTATTTAAGATACCACTTTTCAAAGCTGGATGCTTAGTGTTTTTGTGATGAGCAGGTTACAACTTTTGTAAATGTGCCCTGCATTATTTCTGGCTCTCTAGTCTAATCTGGGCAACTTCTACTTTAAGAGAAGGTATTTCCTTCTTCTCTTCAAAAAATTTTCCTACATTTTAAATATAAAAGATATAAGTTTTAGAGCTCATTCTTGCTAGCATTTTGCTAAGCTCACTCACACACACACACACACACACATACACACACACACACACACACACACACACACACGATATTTGTTTTAAATTGAAAGTTTATTTATTTATTTTGGCGGAACCAGGGATTGAACTCAGGCCCTTGTGCTTGCCAGGGAAGCACTTATTCCACTGAGCCATTTCCCTGGCCCTAAAAGTTTATTTTTAAAATATATGCTGCTTTATCTATTTATACTTATTTCCTAAAATAATTCATCTTAATAGTATAGTACTCTTATTACACCTAGGGAAACATTGAATGGAAGTCAAGAAGTAAAACTGAAAATACTGGACTAACTCCCTCTCGCCGTCCCTCTCCTCCCCCTTCTTTCTCCCCTCTCCACCTCCCTCCCTCTGTGTATGAGTGTGTGATTTTTGTTTCAGCTTTTCACTGAATATGGCAGGCTGGCCATGGAGGAAACATTCCTGAAGCCCTTTCAGGTGAGTGAGCATCGAATGATAGTAAATTCTTACTAGATTTTACTGACCGCTATGACCAGATATATTAATCAGGGCCATATTTCCTTCTTATTTTCATAAAAGAAACATTTTTGAATACCTATGTGATATGAAGAGGAGATAAAAATGGGAGCAAAAAGATATATTAGATATTCTGGTTCCTTGAATTGCTTGTCTCCTCCAAACTCCCAAAGAGATGTCACAAAAGTCAGGAGACAATTGATAAATTTGTGAAATATAAAAATTCAAAACAAACGAGACTCCTGCAGGCTAATATTAGGGCGACATCTGAGTTTGGGTTGAATCATCTCCTTCTAATCCTACTTTTCTTTTATACTGAGTACAAGAATCTGAGGCCAACAGCCCTTCTAAGATGTTCTTAGAGGAAGTGTATATTTGTGCACCAGTGTCTGTCCACGTGAAGTGTGACTTCTGCTGCCTGGGATCAGGATGAGCTCTGGAGTTTAGCTCATTCCTAGAGTTACATCTGCAGTAAGATGGGTCATAATCTGAGGAGAACATGAGCCCATCGAGAAGCTGAATGGTAGATAAAGGCAAAGGAGAGCTAGTGTCTCTGATGGAAAATTGTTGAAGATGATCTGTATTCTTTGCTGCATCATAAATCAGCTTCAGATACAAACTTTTGACCTCACATGGTTCTTGAACACCAGGAATGTGGAGTGGCTCTGCTTTGTGGTTTTGGCACAAGCACTCCCAAGAAGTTGTTCCCAAGAAACCTCAACAGAGCATTTAAAGCTTCTCTGAACACAGAGGGTGCTTACAAGATAGCAAGAACTTACTAAGATCTGAGGTATAGTGGTACAGCAGGGGGCAAACTAATGTGGTTATATTAATCTCAAATAAAATACACTTTAAGAAAAAGCATTACTAGGGATAAAAGGGTTATTTCTTAGTAATAACAATAATGAATTGTGATTAAATGAATTGACAAATATGTAGCAAGTGTGAATAAACACTGTCTTTCTATTAAGTAATACTTTCTAAGTAATAGTAGCCAACAGTTGGAGCTACCCTAGAGTGGGTGTACTCAGGAGCACTTGCAACACCCAAAGGCAGTGAGCTATAAGTGCACGGACTGTTCTGAATAGGTTGTCAAGAGTCATATGAAAAGTGTAAGGTATATATCATGATACCGCTCTATGCACAAAATAACTTATTTAAGTGGGTATGAACGGGAAAAGACAGTTGAATCAGAGTGGAGCTCTGGGAAAAACATGGTACAGGACCGGGCTTGTTCTTGGAGAGAGGCTGGTGTGCAGTGACTGAAGGAGTATAAATCTCTCCAGGGCCAGGGAAGAACAAAAGAAAAAAGCAGGTAGAAACAAAACAGGTAGCCTGTAAATCTGGTTTACAGTCTTCCTTATGGCTCACAATAACTACACTGTTGTCTTTCTTTTTAAGTGTTGTATGGGAGTTATACCGTTACCTTGGTTTTTCTCTTTGAAAAATCATCCCTTAGGGACCACTGGCAAGTGCTACAGAAGGGACTCTGTTGTAAATTCTAGAAAGAAACTTCAGGTCTTACCAGCAGGTGTCACTGCTCTTACACTTTGCCAGATGCTGAAACAAAAGATAACCAATGCTACGGTCAAAGAGAGGAGGCAGAAAGATGGGGTTAGTGCCTTTGGTTAAACATGTCAATGACCTGAAAACAAAAATAGAAAAAAAAAAAAAAGAAGAAGAAAAGAAACCTTTAAGAGATCATCACTTTTTAGTAAACTGTTGAAAAAATTTTGGTGTTATGGGTCAAAAGTGATTCCTAAATATGAATGGACTTATAAAGCTGAAATTGAAATGGGAAACTCATTAAGTAGCACAAGCTACATCTAGGCTGCATGTAATTGAGGTTAAGCACCCAGATGCGAAGCAAAAATGCTACACATCATAAGCAACAAAACACAAATATATTCAAATCTCAGAACATTTATTTATTTATTTATTGAGAAACAAATAGCAATGAGACAGTATCAAAACAGATTTTTTAAGACATTTAATATCTTGTGTATTTCAGTTGTTTTTTATTTTTATTTTTTTAATTTAGTTTTTATTTTATTGAAGTACAAATATCAATGAGACAGTTTTAAGACACCTTAACAGGACGGATTCGATAAATTAATACATAGCAAACTGTTTTCATAATGTTTTGTTATCGTACAAGGTGTGTACATGATATACTTACAGACGTTATTATAGCAGATGTCTCTTATCAGTAAATTAAGAGAATGTAGCTGTTTATGTATCTTATTTTTAAAATTTTGTCTTTTTGTTGTTTGTTTTTTGGTAGAACCAAGGATTGAACTTAGGCCCTTGCACTTGCCAGGCAAGTGCTTATTCTACTGAGCCATCTCCCTGGCCCCTCAAAACTGATTAATAGGACAGTTTCAATAATTAATATACCAAATCTTAGAACATTTAAGATACTGGTAAAAATATTTCACATGTAAGTTAGAAAAAGGATACAGAGAAAATAGCAAGCTAAACTTTTAGATGAAATTTCTTTTTTTTTCCACTCAGACCCAATATATCAACTAGATGAAATTTCAATTAATTCAGTAAGTTGCTTTTTAATCACATCACTACTTTTCACTGGGAAGATATCAGCTTTATTAATTTAGATAGACTTATAAAATTTTGAACATTGCCTGAGAAAATAAAATGAAGGGTAATGATATTATAAAAATAATAAAATTATACTAAAATATTTTTAACTAATTTGAAATAGAATTCTTAGCTCTAAGATAGAGTAAAATTGTGAATAATAAACCAGGTTTATAGGAAATGGCAATGTGAAGACAATTAGCCAAGAAAATGAATAGATGATTTAACAGGTTATTTTATTATTGT
Source organism: Ctenomys sociabilis (assembly GCA_004027165.1). Lineage (NCBI taxonomy): Eukaryota > Metazoa > Chordata > Mammalia > Rodentia > Ctenomyidae > Ctenomys > Ctenomys sociabilis. Next base: position 5,118 of record PVKA01027486.1, read on the forward strand.
AATTATATCAAATAATTAAAGACATCTGATTGTGTACTTAAAAATTATAATTGAAAAGGAGGACTAAAACCAAAGTGAATTTATTTTTAAAAACTGTTGTTGAAGGATAAATATCACCAGTAGTGTGTTGGTAAATGTTTACAGCTGGCTCAGGAGAAGTGAGCAGGAGTCTGACTTGAGGCATTTGTTGATTTCTATAGTATAAATACTTTTACTATCGCTGATGTCAGGCTATCAATTGTTTTTATTTTTTATTTATTTATTTTAGGGGAAGGGTCTACAGTGTGTTCAGGGTCTCACTGTTAGATCAGACTCATAGTGATCCTCCTATTTACAGCCTCCCAAGAGCTGGGATTACAGATGCATGCCACCACGTCCAGTCTCAATTGCCATCTCAGTGCACTCCAGGGGTGGGGCTGGCACAGCAAACCCAGGGCATTGAACCCCTGGCCCCTGCACCTGCTTGCACGCACTTTAATCCACTGAGCTATTTGGCCAGCTCGAGGCTATCAATTGGCTGTCACTTGGCTTGGAAAATTCCTAAAATTGTAATAACTGTTCTTTGCAGGTCCTTTTGAGAAAACTCAACAGCTTGGCATGCCTAAGAAACATAATCCATATTAAGATGTGTTACAGTGTTTTCTAAGTGACTTTCCTAATTTTCTTACTTGTTCTTCCACCTAAGAGCACTTGAATCTTCAGCGACAGTATTAGCTTCATCAGCATATCCCCTCTGTAAAATAACTAGGTTCTTTACACTAGCTTCACTTTAGGACTTCAAAAGATTTAGTTGCGAATAACAGTAGTTTTTTTTTTAAGTTTAAACATGATTGTGTTCAGTAGCTGGGCAAATTTTACAAAGACCTGGAGTAATCATTTCCAATTTTAAGATCCTAGTAAAAACTGTGCCATCAAATGTTAACAGATGTCTCTTTCTTGGTCTGCTATGGGTTTCTCTTCCTTGGCATTTGGACTCCCATAAACCACACCTGGCCCCACATCACTCTGTATTAGGATAATTTCATCCTTGGGTCCAGATCTTTATTACTAAGTGTGAGGATTTTTTTTTTTTCAGATTGTCCAATGTTATTTGAAGTTAACTCAAAATACTATCTGTTTATCAGCTTCAGCAAGGAAGTCTTCTTCTACTGCCCTAATATGTTTGTGAAGGGGCTGTACTTCGTACGTTTTGTTGCCAGGTGGCTCTGATTTCAATGTGTTAGGTTCCTGCCAGCATACACACACGTACCGCCTGTAGTTCAAGCTTCTCAACAGCGAGATGTAGGAATTACAGCTCCTTCATGAACCTGTTAAACGGTCAGTTACTGGTGACCCCAGTAAAGACTTAGTTTCCCTTTTTGTGGCTCTTGTCTCTGTATGTGCCTGTCACCCACATCCTCTCAGGTCTGTGGGGTGTGCTGATGGAGAGGCTTTCATCTGTCTTGTGGTAATAGCAGTGTACGCTTATTATTGGGTCTCCACTGAAAATAGGTTTCCCCTTAGGCTGGACTACAGACTCTGAGATGCTCTTGTGTAGCACCATGAAATACTTCTTTTGGCTGTTGGCTTCTAAGAGTTTACTGTTTAACCATTCCATGCCCTCTAGTTGTATAGGTCACAAAGAAAAGGAGATATTACTCAATTTACTAAAATGCTGTGGTCTCAGCATTTATTAGTCAGTGTTGTTAGATGTCTGTACATTTCTTAGGGGCATCTCTACACAGTGGGAGTGTCCATCACAGGCCAGTCTACAAAAGCCTCCTTAATCTACAGTAAATATAAATAGTAGCCACCATACTTCTGAGCTCTGCTTGCTTTATGCCTAAAAATATCCAGTGATTTCTGGCCATCTCTGAGGCTTGGAGTCCTGGGATAGAAGGGGAGTGCTGGCAGGATGTAGGCGCTGTAGTGAGCAGGGAAGAGATGGGGTTGCGTGGGGTCTGTAGCCCTGCTGATACATGCACAGCAAGGTCCTTTTTTTTTTTTTTTTTTTTTTTTGCAGAACTGGGGATTGAACTCAGGCCCTTGTGCTTGCCAGGGAAGCACTTATTCTACTGAGCCGTCTCTCTGGCCCCAACAAGCTCTTGTGTGAATGAGAATAGCTTAGTTCTGTTAAATTGGAGTCCTTATTTTGGGAAAGAAGACTATGTACTTGGGTTCCTTTTTATTTTTGTCTTTTTTTTTTTTTTTTTTTTTTTTTTTTTTTTTTTTTTTTTTTTTTTTTTTTTTTTTTTTGTCTTTTTGAGACAAGGTCTCACGATGCTGTTCAGGCTGGCCTCGAGCTCACTTTGTAGCTCAGGCTGGTCTCGAACTCACAACAATCCTCCTGCCTCAGCCTCCCAAATGCTGGGATTACAGGCATGTGCCAGGCATGGGCCCGGCTTCCTTTTTTTTTCAATGTATTTGGTTGTCACAGGGTCTCACTCATAGTAGTCCTTCTGTGTTCAGCTTCCCCCAGTGCAGGGATTACAGGCATAGGCCCTTATGCCTGGACTCAGTGGCTGGCTCAGTCTGCTCCCAGAGAAGGGCTGCCACAGCATGTGGTGTTAGGGATCGAACTGTGATCCCTGAGCTTGCGTACGATTGCCTAAACGTGTGCTTTAGTCCACTGAGCTATCTCATCAGCCCTTGTACTTGGGCTATCCTTTTTTTTTTTTTTTGGCGGAACCAGGGATTGAACTCAGGCCCTTGTGCTTGCCAGGGAAGTGCTTATTCCACTGAGCCATCTCCCCGGCCCCGTGGCTTATTCTTAAAATTGTAGGACTGATGTAGCCACTGTACGCACTGTGGCAGAGGGCCTCAGAAGCAGGGGAGGTTCTAGGAAGACAGTGATGCAGTGCTGTTATCTGGGCAGAAGGTTAGTGAATAAGGGTTTGCCGATAATAGGAAAATAAGCATTAAGTCCTAAAAGGTTTTCCAGAAAACCTTGCTTTTGTTTTTCTTGAAATCATTATCTTTTTTTTTTTTTGTACCAGCAGTAGAACTTAGGACCTTGCACTTGTCAGGCATGCACTGTGCCACTGAGCTATAACAGAGTAACATATATTTTAGGACTGTTTATATTCACTGTCTCCTCACTCACCTCTTCATTGGTTCATTTTATGGGTTAGTTAATTCACTCTAGATTTTCCGTTAACATTTTTCCCAGTGCTGAGCTTTGTACCTGGGGCCTTGCATGTACTAGGCAAGTGCTGTCCTGCTAAGCTGTCCTTCCCTCCCATAGCATTTTATTAGCCATCTTCATGTACTTAACCCCCATCCCCAACATCTTAGCAGATCAGTCTTGTCAGTTTTATGGTTAAACCAAAGGTTTCTAGAAAATAATGATAGGAAAAGCATGTAAGACTATGTATTAAGGGGCTGGGGAGATAGCTCAGCAGCAAGGTTGTAAGCACCAGCCTGGCAAGCTCAAGGACTCGGGCTCAACCTCTCGTACTCCATGCCATGCCAGCCCTGTGCCAGGGTGGCCACTGGAACCAGGTGTGATGGTGCACACCTGCAATCGCCTCACTGGGGAGGCTGAGACAGGAGGATCACTATGAGTCTGAGCTGTACTATGAGACCCTATCAAATAAAAAGATTTTTGAAAAATCTGCATTAGGATAATCCTCCTATTTCTGACAGTTTCTCATTCAAAGTGGCCTGGGTAGGCAATAAGGAATTCTTTTATTCTAGTTTGCTTAATTATTTTTAAGAGCCTTTTATTCTCATGATTTAAGAATGTTCATGTACAGAATTTTTTGGTAATGACTTAAGCTACTCTGAAACAAAACATCCTTGCACAAATATCTGTAATGATTGGAACTGCCAAGTAATACAGAAAATACATGACCTCACTGAGAAAAAGAGGCAGCTGTCTGCCTGCCAAGGCTGAAAATTAAAGGAGAAGATCTGATAAGAGTGCTAAGGACAAGGACGCTATCTGAGAAAGCTACTCTCCTGCCCAGGTGCTGTCCAGAGAGCCATGTAGGTGACCTGAGAGCTGTCAAATTAGCAGAAATACACTCTGACTACACAGATGGGTCAGGGTTAGGGTCCAGGAGTCTCCCAGTTGCCCCATGTAGGTACACGAAATGTCCAGGAGAGCTGTATAAAAGAACAAGTTTTGGGTGCCTAGTTTATACCAGATGCTGTGCTAAGCATTTTATCCATTATTCAAATTAAATGTTTACTGGAGTTCTATGAGATAGAATTACTATACTTCATTACTTTCTTTCTCCTTTTTATCTAACAAAGAAATACTGAGACTTAGAATAGTATAAAGGCCTGCTCCTGGTCATACATGTTGTGAGGCTGCAGAACTAACCTCAAACCTGGCAGGGCTCAGAGCTGTCGTGTCCAGCTCCCATCTCTTAGGAACCCTAATTCTAGGTGCTTCCTGAGCTGCATTTTATGATCATACATTTAATGAACATATTCCATCTCATTAACCTACAGAAGTCTTAAGTGTGGGAGCTTTGTAGCTTGCTTTTTACCCTAGAGCACCTACTGTGATATTTTTTGTGCAGTGAACATATGCTCACCAGTGATGTTGTAATGTACATATTTGAAATTGCATATAGCTTATATATAAGAAAATTCTTTGAGCTCAGAATTGGAAGGCTTACATTCATAATAGATGCAGCTATTTCAGCCTAGCATTAAAATACTAACCTCAGTATTAAGTCATACTTGGGGGCGAAAGTATGCAGGATATTTGTACTGGGTATAAACTCTTCTCAAACCTCAGAAACCCAATGAAATTTTCATCAATAGGTACGGTTTGTGGAGTTGCTAATTTTAATGGTTGTATGGTTGGAGGTAACACAAAAAGAAGATTTGCTAGTTAAGACTAACACAAAAATGTCCCTTGTTTGGTTAGCAACAGTGATGGTATTGTGTGTGGTGCCGTTGGACTTTAAGGTGGCCCTAGTGCAGTGCGGTGGTTGCTTCAAGGAGCAATGTGAGACTGCCGCCATCCTGAGGCAGAGAGAAGGCCCTGGCTGCTGCGTTCAATGGAGACTGGGAAGGCAGTGAGCTTTTGATGAATACCATGTTGTTGACTTAGTACCTGTGGTCACCTAATCTTTTTAATAAAAAAAGATATTTTTATGATAATTTGGAAGGGATTCTGGGCTGTTCCTTTTCTTCTCATGTTCCTGTAGAATTTTGCTCAGAGAGTCTTCAGGTTTTCTGTGGGTTTTTTTTGTTGTTGTTGTTGTTGTTGTTGTTTTTTGCGGATTGAACTCCGGCCCTTGCGCTTGCCAGGGGAGTGCTTATTCCACTGAGCCATCTCTGGCCCTTCAGTTTCTTTTTAAAATCATTCACAGTAGAGCTGTTCTCAGCCACCATGGGGTATTTGTTCTTTCAGCAGATTTTCTGCTTATGGTCTCTACGGAGGCTTTATTTATAGGATCCTGATGATTCTTGGAGAATGGAAAGTATTTTGGTCTATTTTTTTTATCTGTAGGCAACAAATTTGATTTCTACATTTTAAATCATTTGCACCCTTTAAAAGTCAGCCATATGTTAGAAATTGTAAATCAACAATCTCTCATTCAAATTCTTTTCTTCTGATTCCATGTTTTGTGTCTGAGCCCCATATGTTCTTTTCTTCTACATCAATATATTATGTCAGGAAGCTTGGTAAGGCATTCTTTATTTCAGCTATTTAGGTACCCAAAATATCACTTGAAAGTTTCCTGAGGTTTCTGAAATTTTCTATTGATTCATCTTTATTTTGTTTGTAATTTTGAATATTTATCCAATTTGCTTTTAAGAGAAAGTCTTCTAAAGTGGCCTTCTGTGGCTTTTTTCTTTTCTCTCCTAAAGGCCCTTAAGTTTTTTTTTTTTAATTTTTTGTTAATTTTAATGAGAAAGAAATAGCAATGAGGCATTTTAAAAACAGGTTAGTAGCTCTGTTACAATAATTAATATATTGCATGTTGTCTTTGTAGTAGTCATTCTCAGTACAAGATGAAGACATGATCTCACGTCTAAACAATATTAGTACAAATCTTTCTTCTCATTGAACTAAGAGAAAGTAGCTGAATATCTATCCTAACTATTTTACACCTCACTGTTAAAGGTTTTGCCACACACCTTTGTTGTAGGATGCATTTTTTTTTAATTTTTGAAATTTGTTTTTTTTTAGTTTTGATTATAGCTTTTATTTTTTATTTTATTTTATTGAGAAACAAATAGTGAGACAATATCAAAACTGATTAATAGAACAGTTTCAATAATGAGTACATTGCTATCTTCTTAGTGGTTACCCATAGTACTAGAAGCAGACAGGATATCTTGTCCAAACACTATTAGTACAAATCTTTCTACTCATTGAAAGAAGTCAAAGTAGCTGGATATATCTATCCTAACTATTCTTTTTTTTTTTTTTGGGGGTGGGGCGGAACTGGGGATTGAACTCATCTATCCTAACTATTCTGTCTATACAAATACAAAATGGTCCTTCCTTTGTAACCCCTCTTTTTGTTTAGTCCTGTCTGAGATGGGTATTCCATTTGCATCTAAATACTATCGGTGCATGAATTCAGCAAAGCAATCCAACAGAATTCAGTAGTCCACAACAGTAGTGGGTTATCCACAGAAGGCTCTTAAGTTTGTAAAATGTATTATTTTTTAATGAACAGCTGAGTCATTTAAATAGTCTCCTGATGTTCTTATCCTACTGCTTTTAAAAATTTTTCCCTTGTGAAAGTCTAATAGTTTGGACAGTAAATATCTAACAAAATCTTGACTGCATTCTGCAGCAGTTTTTGTCTTCTACATTAAAAGAAAAGGTCCTTAAAACTTAGTTATAGACAGGAACATTCAGTTTCTATAGATGGGCTTCTGGGCAATGTGACCACTCCTTTCCTGTGAAAATCCCAAAGGAAAGAGTAGCATTTTTAGGTGACTGGGAAGGAAACAGCAAATTAAAGGTATAAAATGAATTATGGAGGTAAAACTGAGACAAAATTGAGATTATATATATACTTATATATATATATATATTAGATATAGATACAGATATAGATTTTTTTTTTTCAGAACCGGGGATTGAATTCAGGCCTTTGTGCTTGCCAGGCAAGTGCTTATTCTACTGAGCCATCTCCCTGGCCCCTGAGAGGCAATATTTTGGAGGCAGTAGTTTTGCTTTGAGGACTTACTTTACTAATTAAAGAAACTAACTCATGAGGGCCAGCCAGATAGCTCAGTGGACTGAAGTACCTGCTTAGCAGGTACAGGGACCAGGGTTCGATCCCCAGTATGCCATGCTGGCCCCGCTCCCGGGGCATGCTGAGATGGTAACTGAGACTGGGTGTGGTGGTGCGTGCCTATAATCCCAGCACTTGGGAGGGTGAAAACAGGAGGATCACTACGAGTCCAATCTGTGTAGTGAAACCCCTGTACTAAATACATAAAAAACAAGTAAATAAATAGAGTAACTAATAAAAAGTTGGTTTTTTGTCTCTTTTTATAGGGTTCCTTTTAATGGTATTTATTTTGATCTATAAAAAATTGATCATTATAGATACTCTCAACCTAATAGTATTTTTAGTGCAAAAATTGGATGATAGCACAATAAAAATAGGGGACAGAAATTCTTCCATGAGGAGGTTAAAGCATTGATGTAGGCCTACATGTTAGCCAAACCTCTCTGCTCATAAAAACTGTCTTAGGTTGCCCAAGCAAGCAGTGGTGCACTCAATAATTTGACTCCACTGATCCTGTCTTATGGTACATAATGTATTCTCTTGTCCTTTTGAAGGTTTGTTGGAGTGCAGGAAATGTTCAACTAATTATTTTTGCAAAATTGTTTGCTAATCTAAAGGACTTCTTTGGGGCAGCTTGAAATGAATTGCAGGCTTCTTAGGCTTTTACATCCTTCTGTTCTTGTAGAACACTTCTTAAGCAATTCAAAGTAAAGCAAAAGCATGAGACAAGAATTTGTACAAATTGTCAAAAGAAACCAAAACAAGCAGTGAAAACATCAGTTTAAATTCCAAAAGTAATTTCTAAATGGTGCACCTACTTCCAACCCAACAGTCTAATAGCCTTATATAAAAATTAGGTCTAAATGGGCATAATGTCACATGCCTATAGCCCCAGGAGGCTGAGGCAAGGACATGAGTTTGCGACCAGCTTGGGCTACATAGTAAGTTCAAGGCCAGCCTATAACATAGCAAAATACTATCTAAAAACATATAGATAGATAGAGAGAGAGATTTTCCCCCCAAATAAAGGTCATACAACTCAGGAGAATCAATTGTTACGGATCTAGGAATTATATAGTCCAGCTAATAAACCATCAGTAGCTGGAGGTCATCAGAGTGGTACGTTGCTCCACAGAACCTGGAAAACGCTGCACAGCAAGGTTTCTTTTGGTCAGAGAGCTGCTTCCTCACATATCGCTAGCTTGGTGCATCGGGCAGCGAACAGGGAGCTTGAACACTGCCATCTACTTCTTGACTGCTATTATATGCTGCTATTTTGAAAAAAAAAATAGACTTTCTGTTTAACTCTGTCCTACACATGGTTTTCATTTCTACAAATAACAGAGATGCCCAATAAAAAAGAGCAAGAAATTAGACTGAAATCTCTCAAGAAAATTGTAAAATACAGCCCAAACCATAGACTTAGTTGTATTTATTCTGTCATGAACCTCTATTTTGCAAAAGTTTTGTGCTAGTTAACATCTATTTTTAAAATACATGTTTTAGGTGAAATGTTTCAAATTCAAACATATTTTGACAAAATTTGTGACAAAAAATTGGCATCTATTTAAATGTAGTAGGCATGAGTATTTTTAATTCTGCTCCTAAAGATCTTGTCTCCTCACAAGAACTAAGAACAGAGAGGAAGGAGGGGCTTTGTCTTAGTAAAATAAGAAACATCCATGATTACACACTAAGTATATCCTCATAAAAGATATGGTCTAAGGATTTTCTATCCAAAAGAAGTGAAGTATGAAGGGCCCAAACTGTCATGAAAATGTAAGAATGCAAGAAATATTACTCTCCAGCCGGGTGTGGTGGCACATGCCTGTAATCCCAGTGCTGGGGAGGCTGAGGCAGGAGGATCATTGCAAGTTCAAGACTAGCATGGGCTACAAAGTGAGCTCAAGTCCAGCCTGTGTGTAGTGAGACCCTGTCTCAAAAAGACAAAAGAAAGGAAAATATTCTCCAGACCACTAACTGAGAAATTAACAAAATACGAGCTTCACATAAAAGATGACATAAGGACTGAAGTGAGGATTAAATGTAAACTTGTGAAACTTTCGTTTGGTCTAAACCAAACAAAAGATAAAAGGACATAATATGTAATATCTACAGTCTGAAGCAAATAAAATTTAAAACATAAAAGAATGAGAGAGAATATGGCCCAAGATGTTAATCCTTTCTTTAACTACTCTTACTGGTTGATGATAGCACTGGGATTGCTGCTAAGGCTTGTGGAGGCATCTAGCATAAAAAACGAGTACTTGGGAGCTATCATAGTTCAGTAACTGCCTGTACCTGCAGGACCAGGATTCTTGATTCAGAATTCTTAAGCAAGGAGATACTAATATAATCTAAAAGCTCTGTGACCCTACAGTTCTGAATTTAACATCTGAACTGGAAATAGTATTAATTAATGATAATTTTATCAGATAGTTCTGCCCCCTGGTAAGACCTAGCATCAACAGCCAACTCAATTCAGTATTCCTCTCATAATTGTATTTTTTTTTTTTTTCCGGTACTGGGGATTGAACTTGGGACCTTGCACATGCCAGGCAGGCACTTATGCCACTGAGCCATCTCCCCAGCTCATGATTGTATTCTTTTTTTTTTGTCTTTTTGAGACAGGGTCTCACTATGCAGTTCAGGCTGGCCTTAAGCTCACTTTGTAGCTCAGGCTGGTCTCGAACTCAGAACAATCCTCCTGCCTCAGCCTCCCAAGTGCTGGGATTACAGGCCTGCGCCACCACGCCTGGCTCATGATTGTATTCTTTTTTTTTTTTTTTTTTGTCTTTTTGAGACAGGGTCTCACTATGCAGTTCAGGCTGGCCTTAAACTCACTTTGTAGCTCAGGCTGGTCTCGAACTCATAACAATCCTCCTGCCTCAGCCTCCCGAGTGCTGGGATTACAGGCCTGCACCACCACGCCCGGCATCATGATTGTATTCTTGAAGTTATAATTTCCACTGAAAGAAACACATGTTTTTGAAATGTTTGATTCTAAGTCTGGAGTAGGAAATGAACTTGGGGCATCATTTAGGAAAAAAATATATATAATAAAGTAATGTTAGTTGTTTTTATGGATTTCTTTGGTTTGTAATCTTTTTCAAAAGTTTTGAAATTTATAGTTAAAGATGAAATTTTTGAAATATACCCTGTATTTCAACAGCAAGTTTAAAGACACACAACTCCTAGGTTGATGTTTTCCAAAATCTTCTTTCTTAACTTAGAATATTTTATTGTAAAAAACTCAGCAGTATCTTGAATTTTAGCAAAATAGGTGGCACATGCCTATAATCCTTGCACTCAGGAGGCTGCTGAGGTATGAGGATTACTGCAAGTTTGAGGACAGACCAGGTTACATAGTTTTGCAGCAGCCTGAACTATACAGCAAAAACCTGTCTCAAGAAAGGACAAAAGATAGGAGAAAAAGAAGGGGGGGAATCATGCAAGTGTATATATAGCAAGGCTGAGGTGACTGTACTAATAATTTCCATCAGGTTTTGAAAAAAAGAGTTAATGTTTAGAATTTTTATCTTGACTAACTCTGTAATACTGATATGTGCGATCTAGCAGGTACATCGAGGACAGCAATGTGCAATACAGAAAGCGTGGTTGAGTCCTACTCATCTTGGTCTTCTAAATGTGTACCACTGCTAATGCCTTATCAATTATTATTATACTCTCCTTAAAATAAATTTTAAAAAAGTAAAAAAGACAAAAAAATTAAGGTTAAAAGCAAGTATTAATATTCAGTTGTTTGTCCAATTTTGCTGTTAATCTAAGCAATAGATGTGATGATAAAAATAGGTAATGTAATAACCAGTTAATTTTCTATTCTTGTTTTGAAAGTCTGTAACATATATATTGTTATATGTCACACTGTTTCTTTGTTTCTGTTTGTTTTTATTCTTCAAAATAAAATACAATTAAATTAAAAACAAACAAAAAAAAAATTTCAACAAGCAGGTACTTGAAACGTGGCAGTCTCGGTGGGGAGAGGTGGTGTTGGTATGGGGAACTGAACCACTGCCAGTACCTCCTATTGAGGAACAACATCCCAGGCTGGGCTCGAACTTGTGACCTTCATACCTCAGTTTCCCAGAGTGCTGGGATGGCAGACATGTGCCCCAATGCTGACAAAAGTCAGCAGTATCTTAAATGTCATCGCAATTCCCATTTAATTTCAAGTATATTTTAATATTTTTATTTAAAATGCAACGTATGAAACAATGTTGTTTTTCATAAAAGTTTTTCTCCTTTAAAGAAAATTCCTGGGGGCCAGGGAGATGGTTCAGTGGAATAAGTGCTTCCCTGGCAAGTGCAAGGGCCTGAGTTCAATCCCCAGTTCCGCCAAAAAAAAAAAAAAAAGAAAGAAAATGCCTGCCCTATCCCACTGTGTACATACTCTTCACCAAATGTTAATGTTGCATCCAGGTGAGACTTGGGGTACATTTAAAATGTTTTTTTTTTTTTTTTCTTCTGGATTTTGCTATGTAGTTCGAACTTTTATGAGAAGGATGTTTCCGTTCTATAAAACGTGTATTATCCTTTTCATAAAAATACAAAAACAAGGAAAGCTATCTGTCTTCTGCCTACATTCTGCCATAGTCATCGAAAAGGAAGATTCACAGGAGCTTTCCATACAAAGTCTGAGTATAGTTGCACAGGCCCCTGGACTAGGTTGAGTTGCCTGTTTCTTGGCTGTGCGGGCAGAGCCTGCATTTCAGCAGTCAGGCAGGTCCCCGCTCACCCTGGGCAGAAACATCCTGATGATCTCAGAGAGAGACTGCTCAGAGACATTCAAAGTTCTATCTTTAATTCCACAGTGTGGTAAAGACCAGTCAGATAGCAGTAACATTAAAATCTGTTTCAATAAAGAGCAGATAGAAGCACCTTAAAGTCTCATCAAATCCTTTTTTATCACTTTTCAGAGTTTGATATTTCTCGTTCGAGACTGGAGTTTCCCCTATGAATTTTCATATGGGGCTGATGGTGGTGCCAAATTTTTGGAAAAACGCCTCAAGGTTAGTTGTATATATAGTTGGATATGTGATATTTTTACCTGTAGTAATCTATTTTTTGGAAGATTTTCTGCATAGCTATTCAATAGCTACAGTTCCATTTGATCCTTCCCTAATAAGATCTTTAAGGACAAAGGTTAATAATTACTTTCAAAATTATAACTTAAATGTTACTAATAATTTTGATAAAGATAGAATTCTTTCATAGTGATCAATAAAGTAATTGTTCCTAAAGATAAAACCTTTACTTTGAAGAATTAAATCAGTTTAAGACTGACAGTGCAGATATCTGGATACATTTTTAGTAGCAGTGTAAAGAAATTTTGAATTTCCGAAAGTCAGTCTTAGAACATTTGCTAATAGTTCACAGTATGGAAATTAGAAAGAAGGGGGAGATGGCTCAGTGGAACAAGCGCTTCCTTGGCAAGCACAAAGGCTTGAGTTCAATCCTTGGTTCTGTCAAAAAAAAAAAAAAATTAGAAAGGCTCTACTTCCTAAGAGATAATAGTCTATTATTTTATGAATTGGCTTTACATTGAGCAGGTAGCACAAAAAAGTACCTTGGGAGAAATCTGGAGAAAAGCTGGTTTCCAAAGTGCACCTTAAGTATCAGGACCTATATAAGCCTTTTTAGGTTTGTAGTTACTTCTAGAGTAGTTTGTCTACACCACAAACAGTCAAATGCATGACTTAAGAAGGGAGTGATTGGACTTCCAAGTAAACAACCATTCAGATGCCATGCTAGAATTTAAGTGCTTACTACTGAGCAATAGGAAGCTGCCTTTATTATCTGAAAAAAAGCAGGCACCTGTTATGATCTACTGTGTCCTCTGTGAGCACTTTGAGATAAAATTTGAATTTGTAGGAACTGGAGTAAAACCCTGCTAATTTGCACTCAAAATGGGAAGGCCCCTCTGAATAGCATGAGGGCAGATGCTTGATAATAACTCTAATGACTGTGCCGTATGTACTGTGCCTGTGTAGAGCAATTTCACCCAAGACTTTTCTCTCTTTAGTAGCAGCCCTGTTATATCATTTTTGTCATTGTGGGACCAAGCACAGCAAATATATGATGCCACAGAATTTTTTGCCTTCATTTATGTTTCAAGTAAATTTAAACTTCAGAACAATTTATTACAGGTCTCAGGGAACCAACATGAAGAACTACAGAATGTTCGAAAGCACATCCACTCCTGTTTTACCAACATTTCCTGTTTTCTGCTACCTCATCCTGGCCTAAAAGTAGCTACCAATCCAAACTTTGATGGAAAACTAAAAGGTTTGTCTGCCTTTTAATGAATATGTTAGATTGTTTAGCCTGATGAGAAAAATATTATTTTATTTCCTGGGCTTTTTCACTGCCAGTTTAGTGCATCCACAGAGGTGAGGCTGATGATTGCAGGTTGTCAGGAGAATGGGGACTCCTGGGCTGGCCCTAGAGTTTCTCCTCAGTGATCTGGAGGATTGTGTGGGTGCAGTGTGTGTGTGGCCTGCACAGCCGACCAACGGCTGGCTTCTTGCAGGCGACCGCCCTTCTCTGCTCCAACCTCCGTTCACCGAGCAGTGCCACTTAATTTTCCTTCATTAAAAGTGAAAAGCATCTATCATAACTGAATGCTGTACTTGCTAAATTCCATAATTAAGAGACTGAAAGAAACATTGTACAGTATTGGATTTAGGCTCTTTAAAGGTGATAGTGAAGAATTTAATTATAAATTATTGCAAAATTCCACTAAAAGTGAAATATTTTCTAAATGATAACCATTTTCCACAAAACAGAAATGCAGAGTTTTTCCAATAGTACATACCTAGAATATGCACTTACCTTGTTAGTAGAGGCAGACTGTTTTATTGATTTATATTCCAGAAGAGCTTAACCTATTTTTTAAAGTGCAAGAGTGGAGGTAAGGGTCTACAGAAGCAGAAGTTGGTCTTTCCTGGGAGTCACCAGACTCCGGAGGTGCTTTGCAGCAACTCCAAAGTAGCATTGAGACGTTTCTGACTTTCTTACTGCTAAGCTAGCACTGACATTACCATTGACTTTGGGCATTTATTGAATCACTATGGAGTTTCTGCATTGTGATAAGAGGTTAGACAGTAACAGAATTTCTCAAGAAAATTCCAGTCAAAGGCATTTAAAATTACTTTCATAAAAAGAACAGCCTAACTTCAGTTTTTAGAAATTGAGAGATTTGAAAATATTTTTTCCCCTGTAACTATGGCATCTTCTCTCAGACACTTTCCATTTAATTTTTATAGTTAATACCATAAATAGAGTCCCAGGTTTCTTCATGACCAACACTGCTTTTGTACACATTTAAAATCATTACCTTCTTAGAGTAGAACATATAGTAGTAGGCACGTATTAACCCATGGTTGCCTGGATCCTGTAATTTGACTGTCACTAGTAAATTCCAGCCCACTAGTACACACACAGACTCTTGATACTGTGCAGTTACCTAATGGCTTCAGTGTGTTTTGAATAAATTGCATAAAAAAGGGCTTCCACAAAGCCTGTCTTTATTCTCTGGAGTTAGGAGCTGTAAACAAGCAGGGGAGGAGCAGGCCTTCAACAACAGTCCATTATTGGGACAGTATTGTATTCTGGTTTGTTCCATTATGTGGTATACCAGTTTAAGTTATCTGATAGAGTTACAATGAATGAGCTCAGCGAGAGTGCTGAAGACAGGTCATGCAAATATAGAATCCTACTTTTATTAATATTTGTTCTCCATCAGATCTTACATGTCTACACATACATTGATGTACAAAATTGGTTATAGCTATCTGGTAAGTTGTGAGTTTACCAAAGTAGCTGGCCTGGGAGAAAGAAAGAAAATCCGGCTTCAGTTGGCTTATAGTTCCATTTGAATAAGGCTCTTACAACTTAAAGGATTACTGCTAAATCTGTTCTGTGTACAGAAATGTTCTAACTTGCCTCTGTGTTTCCTTAGGCACCTTTACCTTTGAAGGTTTACTTTAGTATTTTTCCATTTCACCTTGAATCTTGCAGTTCAGTTGGTTTCTACCCAGGATTTCTTATCACCTGGCCATGCTGTTCTCCAGAGAACTGGCATCTGAATGATTGTCTCTGAGAGAAAAATCTGAATATATAAACAGTTGTGCAAAAAATTCTTTGATAACAGTTGCTCCCATACTGTTCCACAGAGAAGTAGTTTTCTAGCTCATTCTCAGCAGCAATCACTGTTTGTACTGTTTTTCCTTGGTTCCTAACAATATTTGCTTTTACTTGTAGAAATAGATGATGAATTTATCAAAAACTTGAAAATACTGATTCCTTGGTTACTTAGTCCTGAGAACCTCGATATCAAAGAAATCAATGGAAATAAAATCACCTGCCGTGGTCTGGTGGAGTATTTCAAGGTATCACTTGGTTCTAGAGCGCTGTGCATGTCCCTGGGGTCTGCTGCCCACAAGTAAAAGTATCCTGGGGGTCCACAGAAAGGCTTTAGAACCAAAGACACTTGCTTCTGTGTTTTTTTTTTTTTAAAGAAAACTCCTTAGAGACAATTTTACTATTCTTTTATTTTGAAGGAAATATATCTTGCTGTTGGCAGTGTTTTCCAAGGCCCACAATCACTACTGCATTCTACCTTCAGTCTAAAGATTTTTCCCCAAAGGGACGATGCCTTTTTTTTTGTACTGGGGATCAAACCTGGGACCTTGAGCTTGTAAAGAAGCCACTTATGCTGCTGAGCTACCACTCCAGGACTGTGCCTGCTTGTGGGAGACAATTCTTCCACATCTCCTGCTGACTGTGCTGAGAGCTAATTTGAAGCCTCCAAGTTATTTTAAATTTGCATTCACCAGTTTATCCCAGTTACCATGAATACTTTTTACTAACTTACGTATTTAGTGAAGAATTTCAATTAATTTCTGGATTGTTGCTCCGAGATACTAATTTTCAAAATTCATGTTTTAGTTGGGCACTGTGGCACACACCCCTAATCCTAACACTTGGGAGGCTGAGGCAGGAAGATTAGTAAGGTCTACCTAAGCCGAGCTTGGTGGCGCATTCCTGTAATCCTAGCACTGGGAGGCTGAGGCAGGAGGATTGTTGTGAGTTCGAGACCAGCCTGAGCTACAAAGTAAGCTTAAGGCCAGCCTGAGCTGCATAGTGAGACCCTGTCTCAAAAAGACAAAAAAAAAAAAAAAAAAAAAAAAAAAAAAAAAAAAAAAGATCTACCTAGAATAGTGAGACTCCTGTCTCCAAACAAAGCAAATAAAACAGAAAAATATTTGAGCATATGAGCAAGTTTTCTTTTAATGTATTTTTTATTAAATACAGGGTCTACAGGGTCTTACTACACAGATTGGACTTGGAGTGATCCTATTTTCAGCCTCCCAAGTGCTGGGATTACAGGCGTGTGCCACCACACCCAGTCTCATTCTGGTCTCAACCTGCCCCAGGGGCGAGGCCTGCATGGCAGACCTAGGATCAACCCTGGCCCCTGACCCCTGTGTCTGCCTAAGCAGGTGCTTTAATCTGCTGAGCTATTTGGCTAGTCCTGAGCAAGTTTGAAAGGAGATAAGCTGAGGCCTTAGAAGGGCAGGATTGTCACCTGGAGATGTGGGAAAGAACGTGTGGGAAAATAGAAAAACATAAAGAAAGCAAATAGTACAGTGTGAGAAAGAGGTAATGACTGTAAGTTCCTGAAAAATAGTTTTGAACTGTCAAGAACTTCAAGTATAAATTAATGTAACTAGAGAAATGCTGAGAGTTACTTGCTAATAGGTCTTTTTTTCATAGGCTTACATAAAGATCTATCAAGGCGAAGAATTACCACATCCCAAATCCATGTTACAGGTATTTATCTATCAGTAGGCATGATGCTTTAAAACATAACAGTCACTGATGCTAAACTTTACTATGATGGATGCCAGTCCATCATATGTAACTTCAAAATATTGGCTAGAATGATTTATTATAAAATTATTTCCTAAATAAATTCCCCAGGCAAGCAGGAAGAGTGTTATTAATTAGGAATTCATATTCCATCTCATTTCAGAAATATATGAAAGCCACCCTGGTCATGTCCATCTGCTGTGCTTCTGTGTCCTGCCTCACTTTGCTCTGTCACTCTGCCCTTCCCTGTCTCTAGTAAACACTACTCCATTCCGTACTTCTACAGGGTTGGCTTTCTGGTTTCTGTGGAATGCCTGAGCGCATGTGGCATTTTTCTTTTGGTATCTGGCTCACAATGATCTCTAGTTCCATCCATGTGGCTGCAAATAAGAGGATTTCATATTTCTGATGTGACTCAGTAGTATTCCGTTGTGTTGGCATAAGCAGTGCTGCAGTAAACATGGGGGTGTAGGTATCTTTTGGCACAAGATTTCCTCTCCCTGGGGGATGTACTCTGTAGCAGAGCTGCTGGATCACATGGGAGCTCCTCGTGTTCTGAGGAATGGCGTACTCTTCTGCCACAGCTGTAACTTACTCACATGCCCACCAACAGTGTGCCAAAGAGCACCCTTATATAAACCTGTTAGAGTGAGATACACATTTTTTTTTTTTTGCTTTGTTTTGTTTTACAGTGCTGGGGTTGGAAAGAGATAACAAACCCTGTCCTCCATGGTTTTAATTCTTTTTATACTGTGTTTATTTAAAAAAAAAATACCATGATTCACACATGTAAGAATAGATAAGCCCAAGGTTTGAGCAGTATGTAGTCTTCACAAATATCAAAAAAGGCATGATGCTTATTTTTTTTTAAATGTGAGTTGTTTCCATTTTGCTATCAGTGATATACAGTACTTCCCATGACTTAGGGCTGAGAGGACCCCCCCCCCCCGCATTCCACCCACCAAATTGGATGAGAAATTACAATTATTTCTTGAGAGGAAAAACCTTCTAAATGAAAATTTATTTTACAATTATAATTTATTAAGTAAAAATCTAGATTTTGTGTCTTGAAATTTTAATCTTACTAAATTAAAATGTAGTGGCAATATTTGAAGTTTCAGGTTATCTGGTGACTTTTGGTTTTTTGTCCATTTCTTGCACATGGTGCTCTGAAATGTGAGCTGCCTGGGGAACTTTAAAGAATATGAGGGCCACGGAGACACCTCAGTGGTCTAAGTGTCTGCCTGGCAAGCCAAGGACCTTGGTTTGATCCCCAGCTCTGCATGCTGTGCCAGCCCTGTGTAGCGAGATCCTGGACCAAATAAAGGATTAAAAAATAATAATAATAAAGAATATGATCTGTTTTACATTGTAATTTATACCTTGTCCAAAGGCCACAGCAGAAGCTAACAATTTAGCAGCTGTTGCAACTGCCAAGGACACATACAACAGAAAGATGGAAGAGGTAAGAATTAAATATTTTAAATATTGTTTTATTTTCATTGAATCCATCTCACCCCCAGTATGTTACACATGCAAATGGAAATGACTAATATTTCTGTACACCATATTTCCTCATTTTTAGTTTTAATGAATAGGATAGGTTTTCCCCCCAAAAAATCAAAGTTACATCTAGAATTGGAGTCTTAGGCACAAGGGAAATGTAGGACTATATAGACTGGCATTTATGATGTAAGGAGCAGACAATCAGAGTGGAAGCATCCCTCACATAATTAAAATGTCAAGTAACCAAAGTGAATGGCATAGTTAACTGAGATTTACCTTGCAACTTTTCAAACATTGAAAATACATGGCTCAGAGACATTTAATATGCTCCTACTTAATCTCTGGAAGAAAACATTCCCCAGTTTCCATTCAAAGTCAAGTCAGTGAAACTCCTAAGGAAAATTCTCTGTTGTACAACTTTACTCTGAGAGCTTTGTTGCACTGATGAGTCTTTTAATGTTCATTAGTGAAAATTATTTCAGTGCAGTTAGATTTCCTGGAGGAACTGGGACAGAAGCAATTCTCAGCTCTAGATTCATTCTATGAATAAGCTCAATTTGCAAGCCACATTTCAAAAAGCTCATGCCTTTTCAGTGTCAGGGACTGGGATGAAGTCATATTGAAAAGAGAGTAAAACTTAAGAATGACTTTATTAAGCCACTTGCAGAATACCAGCTACACTTACGTTATGCCTCACAGATCTACAGGTGGAAAATGTGGGCTGACAAATGTGCAGACTCCTGTTGTTAGGTGTTGCTTAGCAACAGGGAAATGTTCTGGGAAACCTGTCATCAGGAAGTCTGGTCACTACACAGGCGCCATGCAGCACACTTACACAAACCTGAATATGACAGGTCATTCAACACAGTTCAGGACAATCCAGAGCTGAGGTAAACAGAGGTGGATATGGCTGCTGCCAGCAGCACAGCACACCACTTAAGTCAACTTTTCATAAGTAGAAATATACTGCAGTGCTAAAAACTACAATAAATAATTATCAAACATTAATACTCTACATGGTTGCACATGCTATATCTATGTGCCTGTAGATTTACTTTGGGGGGTGGTGATATTAGGTAGAAGCAAACTTGGGGGCTGGGGAGATAGCTCAGCAGTCCAAGAGCCTGCCTGGCAAGCATAAGGACCCAGGTTTGATCCCTAATACCACATGCCATGCCAGTCATCACAGCATTCCTTTTTAGCATAAACTGAAAACGGTAACAAATCACTGCAAATTATCTTTGAGATCCTGTGCCAAATGAAACTGGACATGGTGGCACATGCCTATAATCTCAGTACTGGGGAGGCTGAGACAGGGGGATCACTACAACTCCAAGCAGCATAGTGAGACCCTGTACCAAATAAATAAATAAATTAATTAATTAATTTTAAAAAAAGAAGAATCAAACTTGGGACACTCTACCACTGAGCTAAGTATCTAGCCCTGTACTGCTTTATTTTTTTATGGCTTGGGAGGGTCTTGCTAAGTTGCCCAGGTGAGACTTGAACCTGTGATGCCTGTGCCCAGCTGTGTTATACAGGCCTTAGAAGTGATGCATCACCATAGTGGGAAAGGATCACATTATACTTCATGACAGCTTCAGTGTCACCAGGTGATAGAAAAAGCACTTCACCGTTGACTCAGACATCCTCATGCAGGTGTTACTATACTGTTTTGAGGTCATCAACTAAATAAAAAGGTTTGATAGTTGTTCATTTATATACTTGCCCATGTGACACAGATTTGTGGAGGAGACAAACCATTCCTTGCCCCGAATGACCTGCAGACCAAGCACCTGCAACTTAAAGAAGAATCTGTGAAGCTGTTCCGAGGGGTGAAGAAGATGGGCGGGGAAGAGTTTAGCCGGCGCTACCTGCAGCAGTTGGAGAGTGAAATCGATGAACTCTACATCCAGTATATTAAGCACAATGATAGCAAAAACATCTTCCATGCAGCTCGCACCCCGGCCACACTGTTTGTAGTTATCTTTATCACGTATGTGATTGCTGGGGTAACTGGGTTCATTGGCTTGGACATCATAGCTAGCCTGTGCAACATGATCATGGGACTGACCCTCATCACTTTGTGTACCTGGGCATACATCCGGTACTCCGGGGAGTACCGCGAGCTTGGGGCCGTCATAGACCAGGTGGCCGCAGCTTTGTGGGACCAGGTAAGGAACATTCAATTTTCCTCCACTGAATTCAGCCCCCAAATGTCATCTACATAATAGGCATTGCATCAGATGTTGAAAAGTATACAGATAAGTATGACTTGGACCCCAATCTGTAAAATTTTACAATCTGGCATCATGGAAGATGGAACATGTGTAGTCCTACACTGTTTTCCAGCTCATATTTCAGTGTTTAAAAAAATACATAGACGAAGCACTGTTTTTTCTTCAAAAGTGCTAAAAGTGAATAAAAACTTGTTTTTATTCCTGTTAAGACACATAACAATCTACCATTTGACTAGCACTGACTTTGTCAGGAGTATATAGCATATATGATAGCATCTATGAATAGCATCTATGAATCTAAGTCATCACAGCATTCCTTTTTAGCATAAACTGAAAACGGTAACAAATCACTGCAAATTATCTTTGAGATCCTGTGCCAAATGATTTTTAAAAAGTTACAAACCCACTTAAAACAGTGATCAACTCACTACAGCATTCTTGAAGTATCTTTAGTTCATGAAAATTTAGTCAAGTTAAAGGTGACAACTTCTGTAAAATGCTGAATTTAAAACATCTAAACCTATTGGTCTGTAGGCAACAAGGAATTGCTAGTTCTCCAAGGTGAATATCTGTATATTCCACAGAATCATAACTGACGGCTTTACTGCGTGACTTTAAATCTAGCTGAGATAAACTAATGATGAGAATGAACTAAAAACTGGGTCCTTTAACCATCACTGTGTGAAACAATCCCTCAAAAAAGCTGAAGATGTGCTATCTGGGACATATCTCAAAACCCTCCTAGAATATGATGCTGAAATCCTGTCAGAAGTACAGATTTTTATTTGTGAAAAGATATTGATAAAATATATACTCTAAACTAAAACATCTGCAGTATTCTTAAATTCTCACAAATTAAACAGATTAAATGTTTATTATAAACAAAGTTGAATATCCTAATGCTGTTAATAAAGCACAGTATATACTTTTCTTTTCTCTTTTAAATTGCCTTTGCCACAGGGAAGCACAAATGAGGTAAGCTGAACTTTTTTTTAAGAGCTCTGTTATTTGTGAACATTGAAGCATTTTTATTTTACAAATGTGACTAGGCACTAAAAGATAATGTACTGAGAGGATTAGTCTTTAGTAACTACTATTCATATGTCTGAGTTTTTAATTATAAATTTTTAACACATCCTAAGCATATATAATTGGCTTTGCATACACAAAAAGAACTGATTATCTGAAAGAGTACTGACTGTAAAAAATTTCCCTTGTTTTTAAACTGCCAAATGAAGCAAGCAGTTAAAAGGACTGAGTAAATTTAAATACTGAGGTTCTAGCTGCAGCTGTAGCTGCTTTCATGCTTGGCTCTGAGCTGTAGGTACCCACACCACTTTAAGCATCTTCCTAGCCATCACCTCTGTACCTCAGCTCTGGCCGGTACACCAGTGTTCAGTTCTTCTACTGTGCTGCTACGTATGCAGAACTGCACATACGAAGAAAGGGTCCAAGCATTTACAAGTGAGCAGTTTTTACACAAAGAGGAATGACCTCTGGGAAGTCATTTAGGTTATTGTCTTTGAAGAATCAAATCAGACTTTAAACGACTACAGAAGAACCACATAATTTTTTCCTTTGTTTCTATTTTACCATATAACTAGATTATGTCCTCTAATGAAACACAAATCATGCAGTCAAAATTTATGTCAGTAAAAATTATGTAAAACTAAATAAAAATTCACTAAAAAAGCAGTAACAAATTTCAACTTTCTTAAAAGAAAATAGCAACACAAATATGAAAGAATAGATTACTACTTAAAGGATATAAAGCTTTTACCCTTCCTAAAAATACTCAAAAACTTTTTACACACTTGATAATTAAATTAGACATGTTAGTGAGAACTGAGTGTTGAGTATGCAAAAGTCAGGGAAGAAATGACTCACACACTAGCTGGGTGGGGGAAAAGAGATTTATGGGCACCTAAATAAAACAATACACAATTTGCTAAAATTCCTGGGATTCCAACACTGTTACAAGAACACAAAGAACAATCAGAGGTAGTTTCAATGAGGAAGTTTTCTGAGGTGGTGTTTCTGAGTAAGTGTGCGATACAAACCAAGTCACCGAAGCAAGGCAAGAAAGTATGTGGAACCAGGGACCCAAAGGGTGGGACCCAGAGGAAGGGTGGCCTGTGTGCTTAATGGCTTGACCATATCCGGAAATAGTAATAAAACTGGTCCTATTCTGGGAAATACTGGTAGTCAGAAGGCACAAGCTTTTATAACTTACCTAAAACTGATATATTCACAATATGAGTGGTCCACACAGCCCTGAGGCATGGTAGTTGGTAAGCTATGCTCCAGGAAGTACACAGATAGAAGGAAATGCAGTCTGAGAAGACATTTACCATGAAGATCATTCCACAGGAGGTAACATGCTGGAAACCCATAAGAAAAATGTTCATTTTTGTCTTATGTAGAGTGATTCCATAAGAAACTCCAAATTTAGCATGCTAAATTTTAGTTTCATAAAGTAACTAAGAAGGAAAACTTTTAAGGTGTCTGGTAAAACGCTTTCTAACCCTGATCCTTGGATTCTAGGCTTTATACAAGCTGTACAGTGCAGCAGCAACCCACAGACATCTGTATCATCATGCTTTTCCTGCGCCAAAGTCAGAAGCTCCTGAACAATCAGAAAAGAAGAAAATATAATCCAGCTTTTAAAAATACAAGTGCATGACCAGCTGTCAGCTAAATATTGTTTTTTTCCCATGCAAACATCAAAAGTGCTTCCATAAGAACAGAATAAAATACCATACACCTTGAAGACCACATAAAGGTTTAGTTCCTTTATTCCAGTGTTTAATAAGCAGATGTATGTATGCATGGTTATATCATTTGGTTAACATGTAGTTTCCTGATTTTTGTCTTTAAATATGCTGTTATAATTTAAGGTATTTGTGTATTTATGATGAGAATACATGTGTTCTGCTTGAATTTTGGGTTATAATTAAACCATGTAGTGGTATTACTCTATTTGAAGATGTTCATTTAATTTCTACAGAAAATTGTTTTAATGATTTCACACAGTTGTTTGTTGAAGCACAGCATTATTCAGCAGGCTTGATTTGACTTATATGATCTTACTCTTACTGTGACTTCCTACTTATTTTAAAACACATTTAACATATTGAAGAGCTTTTCTGTTGCTTTACCAGAAACTATATGCTTCTTTTATATCATGATTTAATATAGAATGTAAACCTCTTGATCAAAAATGCACAAAAAAGTCACTTTGTATATATGTATTTGAGTTCTACTGCATTGTATATTTTTTCATTTGGTACACAAGAAATGTATTCTTCATAGGTTTATTCTTTTAACATGTGAACTATTAAAGTTTACTCTGGTTCCTGACATTAAAACAAATGCTCATTGAACTTTGAAATGTTTGTGAGGTACTGTTAAAAAAAGGTGGAAATTTATCTCCTTTTTCATTCAAGATGCACCATTTTCTGTTGACACTGTTTAGAATTTTAATTTTCACTTCAAGAAACATGCTAATCTCTTTAGGTGCCTTCATTGTTTTCTTAAAACAAGTAGTAGTTTTATAATGTATTTTTACTAACTAAAATCTCTAGTGGATTTTCGTTAAGTCTCAGGTCTTACAGGAAAGAAATGGGGGGAGGGGCTGGTAATGACAGAGCTTCTGGGAGATGCACAGTGGACGCTGCTGTCTATGGCTGACAGGTGAGGACTCTACCAGCCATTCTTTAATTTTCAATACCCCTTTCAATACATTGCTTGCCTATGGGCTTTCTGAACAGAAAAATCAAGCATTCTACATGCAAAATATGTATTCAAACACCACACATTTATTTTTCACAAAAATATATTTAATAAAGTTGTTATATAAAATCAAACACTTATAATTCAAACCCACTTATGTCTTAACTGGGAGTGCTTTATATTTTGGAAGATTACCAAAACCAGAAACATATTTACATATATTTACAGCTCAGGTAAATGTAACTGAAAAGCTATGAAATTCACAGAATTTTAAGAGATTTATAGGCTAGAAGTATATATATTTGTCTGTAATCAAACATAGTGTGTAATTATGAACATTTTAATATAAACCAAAACGGGAAAAACTAGGATATGGTTTTAAAATTGTGTGGCAAAAACAGAAGATACAAAAGTAATATAAAACTGACCTTATGGCCAAGAGCACTCATGGAATCCCTGATTGTCACATTCGGCCTAGTCTGGGAGAAGGCGGGCTGGCACTGCCGGAGCCCTGCATGGTCTCACTGGAGCCCAGGAGCAGCAGCAGAGCGCTGGCTGGGACTGCACAAACCTTCCCCTCCAGGCTGAGGCCTGAGGCTGAAATTCCCTCAGAAGATCTTGTCTACAGGCTGCAGAAGGGTCCCTTACACTAGGAGGGAAAGGGGATCCCAAAATGCACCACATACAGAAATTCGTCACAATAAAGCTTCCAAATCCTATTCTGTATTTTGAACTATGTCATGGTAATATGCGACCCATTCCATTCCA